>CAJQZJ010009351.1:7187215-7205258 GCA_907164525.1 Lophiomys imhausi | reverse complement strand
CGGGCTGGTGGAAGGCGGAAACCGGCGCCATCTTTAGGGCGCGGCACATCGCAGCTCTCTACAGTGAACCTGCATGATAAGAAGGTGAGAAAGACACCTTTGTAGACTCCACTTCAACCATGGAGTGTGGTGGGAACCCACACCTTCCCCAATCTTCAAATGCAAACCCAATCCACATGTGGGAACTTCAGTAATCTTCCCAACCAGATATTATGATGTCTTATGGTGAGTAATCAAATTTGTGTTTGTCTCTTTTGAACCCGTTTGTTCATTTCTTCTTTATATTCAAATTATTCAAGGCGATTGTCCTTTTCTCTCACCATCATTGTCCCAACACTGTTTACTGCACCTTAGCATTCCAACTTTAGGACCTCTAAAGTCTTCCAGATAACAATTGTCCCCGTGGTTTTTAGTACACAGATGTTTTCACATTTGTGAAAGGGTGCTTGTCAATCTGAAATGTTTCTGTCAATTGCACTCAACTGTTCTTGAGTGCTAAGGCACAGTGAAGCCCCCAAGCACATGATGTGGGGGGAGAGGCAAGTTCCCTAGGTGCTCTGCTGAGTCTCACAAACTGGTTCTTGTGATCTTGTAGAGTCATGGGAAAATATGCTACTTCCTCTGCAAAGTTCAGGTGCAAGCTAAGGGAGCCAGGCAGGCCAGGCACACCTGTCCCCCTCCACCCAAACCCAATAGGCTTTTCCTGTATATATAGAAGCCTACAGCAGAACCCACAAGTGTGGAAGAAACTGCACTGCAAGTCCTTCCCCCAAAGGCCACAAGCAGAAGCCAAGAAATATGCTACTTTCTCATTTCCAGCATTGCCCCAAAATATAAAGGCCATTGAATTGAAGGTGGGGGGAAGCTACTTTTAAAAAATATTATAAAACAGAATTTATGCAATTTAAGGGCTAGCTTATTTGTTCCAAGAATACCTCTCAATCAGTTGGCATTAACAAATGCCAAGCCAATTTCTGTGCAATAAAACCCCATGTGCAATTTTGCAAGTTGAAAAGTTAACTCCTCCTTACCTTAAAAAATATAATATTTAAGTCATTTTGATCAACATGTATAAGACTATTGAAGTCCAAATTTCACTATAACAGCAAAGATATTGGATCTGATGGAAAGTTGGGTTGATTAATAAATACAATCCTTTCTGGAATTCTGAAAATTTGAATAAATAGTCTTCAAGATTAAAAATCAATTAATGTACTCTACCAAAAAAGTCCAAATTTATACATCTGATTTCAGTGGGAGTTCTGTTACTGGCAAACAGCTTCTACTTTTTCTGTCAAAAGACATGTGAGCTGGCTTGTGAATGCTTTTCTTGGTTATATGGCCCAATCTTACATTTTGGACATGAAATTTGAACATACTGAAAGTATCCTTTGTGTATATATTATGAATTCCAGTTTTATGTTTTTATGAGATTCCTGAGTGTATGAACATCTGTGTCTCTGCATTTACATGTTTCTTGTGCTTTTTCTTTGGCTCTTTTTTCTTATCTTTGTTTTGTCCTATTCTAGTTTGTTTTTGTTTTATGTTATTTTATTTTATTATTATTCTTTAGATGCCTATTTGTTTCAAACAACAGAAAGAAATGGTATGGATTCTGAGGGGAGGGGAGTTGGGGAGTATCTCAGAGGAATTATAAGAAGGGAAACTGTAATCAGAATATATTATATAAAAATCTATTTTTAGTAAAAAAGGAAAATAATGTATATCATTACCATGGTCAACCACACTATATTGTTCTAATATATCAGAGTTCTTTATAGATCAATAACCTTGTTAACAATGTTCCATTTTTACTTTATTCCTTTATTATTAATTATTACTCATATTTTAGAAGAAAAGCTACAGCGTACTCTGCAACAAAAATTTGATTCACCAATGCCTAGCAACTGATGCTTTCTCTTTGAAAGAATGTGAATTATATGTCCTAAGGCTCTGACAGGATGGCATCATAATAGCCAGCTAGTGTCAAGAGTAGAAAAATTAGGGATTGGGAGATGGCTCCACAGTAAAGCACTTGTGCAAATGTGAGGACAGGGGGAGTCCAGAACCCCAGAACCAACATAAAGGCTAAGTGAGCATGGCAACTTGCCTGTAATTACAACTTCAGAAAGAAGAGGCATGAGATTCCCCGAACAAGCTGGCTAGTTGCAAAAGTATCTTTTATTTGTTTGATGTAATTGTCCCTTTGGAGGCTACTGCTTCAGTCTGCTAACCTAGGCCTAATCCTGGAAGTGTCTTATATCCGTTCACTCTTATCTAGGCCTAGAATGTTTTCAGCCTCTGAGACTTACTGTTGAATAAGCTCACACTTTCTAGCTTTTTTTTTTTTTTTCTGAATTCTGACAGGCTGGTTCAAGTCAGTTGTTCCGGCTCAAACTCCTCTCCCAAATGAGTGATTCCAACTGGCTTCTTTCACTTCTGACTGAATAGTTCTGCTTGGCCTGAAACTAACTCTAGTAATCTGTTCTAATCTTCTGGCTCCTTTAATTCTCTGGCTTGTTCTGTCTTCACCTGTGTCTAGCTTGGTCTCTCTTCAACCTGTCTTTGTAAAACTCTCCCAGTAAAACTGCCTCGTCTCTCTCTCTCTCTCTCTCTCTCTCTCTCTCTCTCTCTCTCGCTCCATGCTGCACTCTGCCTCTCTTTCCTGTGCTGTTCTTGTGAGAATTGGGCAGAAGAGAGTCTGTCAAATCTTCCTCTGACTCATCACTTTGTGTACTGACCCTCAATTAGACTTCACTTTCAAACATGGGTGCTTTCCTCTACAAACTTCTTTTACCTTCATTGTTTGGGATTAAAGGTATGTATTAAGGGCATGTCTGTATTTCTAGAAGATCTTTGAATGTGATCAGAGCAGCCATGTTGCTGGATTAAAATTCTTCTACATGACTAGCCATGTCAGCAAGATCTCCTTTGAATGAGAGCCCCTTCCTTCATGAATACAGTTAGAAATAAGAATGATCGAGGATAATTACCCAAATCAATGTCCAGCCTCCACTTGAATGTTCACCCACATATATACATACAAAACATTCATCCATGTGCATGTACATTCTAGACATATGAATATGGGTGGAAATAAAGTAGAAAAACTATTCTGGTATCCTCATAATCATTGCTTAACGACTTGACTTGTGGAAGAATGGAAAGGATCAACTGTTAAAGTTGTTCACTAGCTAAAATGAAGAGAAAGAAACAGGAGAACACAGCTGTCAAGGATTTTTTTTTAGTACATTTCCTTGGAATATGGCCAAGTCCTTCAAAGCTTTCCACATCAGTACACATAAAGTCTAAATAAAATAATAAAATCAGCTTTTAACAGCATGTATATTAGCCTTTTGTTATTATGACAAGAAACAGAATCATCCACCTTAGAGAAGAGAGGGTTATTTTGGCTCACGGTTACTGAGGTGTTAGTCTATGATCAATTGGCTCTGTGCTTTTGATCTGCGTCTAAACAGCACATCACAGCAAGAACAATTCTTGGTGAAAACAACTCGCCCCATGGCTAGCAGGTAAGAGAGGGAAAGATTGAAATCCTGCTTCTCCCAATAACCAGATTACCATCTTCTAGGCACAAGTTGTGACAGTGCTGTCCCCTTCCCAAAAACATCAAGCTAAGAACTAAGTATTTGGTAATGACCACCAGTGCAATATCCAAGAGTCCACAAAAGCTCTTATTTCAGAACTTTTTGTCACTTTACTATTGTGTATCCTATACCACACGTGTACTGTTCATATATATGTGTGTATGTGTTTATAGTACATGTGTATACAGGTATAGATACATGTGCAGATAAGCTTTTATGTATGTAGGGCATCATAGTTCATTATGTAATAACATAGTATATTTTGTTACACTCTTACTCAACTCCTATTGATTGTCAAAATTTTATGCAATGATGGAATTACTTCCTGGTTGAAATACATTTCGTGGACTGGAAAGACAGTTCAGTGATTAAGAGCACATAGTACTCTTGCAGATTGAATTCCCAGCACCCAGAATGGGTGACGCATCACCACCTGTAACTCCAGCTACAGAGGAGAATTAGATGTCTTTGGCTTCCATGGGAACCTGCACTCATGAGCATATATCCCCCCTCCACCCCCCCCCAAAAAAAACCCACACACAACCAATTTTTAACAAACAAACAACCATCCCCCAATTTCCTTCATTGGTTACTCCAGGGTTTTCTGTAATTGGAAACAATACTTAGGCTTGGTTATATGACAGTTATAGGCCTTTCTGTTATTAGCTCTCCATGTAAACCACAACAATAACTTTTGTCTTATGTATCATGTGGTTTTTTGCTCTTCTTAACATAATTATTTTAAACCACTACTGTAGGTAAAGTGATTTGTTAAGACATTATAGAAAATGAAATTGTGATTTAGAGGCTTTTTTAATAATTTATTTTTTATTTCTTCAGTTACATCTCAATCACAATCCCCTCCCTACTCCCCCTCCAGTCCCACCCTTCCACCCTCTTCCCCCTCAAACCCCCATCCTCTACCCTTTTTTTTTTTTTTTTTTAGTTTAAGGTATTTCTTTTTCCCCCCAACAGCTCTCCCTTTCAGTCCAACAAATAGTTCTTTCTCTTATATGAAATCATAATATGTTATCGATATAAATGAGAATGACTACACCAGAAAAGTATATGTTTATTCTTTGTGCCACATGTCCCTTTTATTTAACAATACATGCATACTTATTTAAATATAGGATAAATAACTTTTGATGTTGAATGGTACAGCTGTGTACCACTAAATAATTATGATGTACAATGTTCTCCAAACAACATGGAAGGAAGGATTTTGAGTGTTTTTCCACAAATAATTTTTTTTAATTTGGGCTGATGGATATGCATACTTATCGTAATGTATCCTTGCATTGAAATGACATACAGGCTGAGAAAGAACAAAGTGTGTATGAAATTTCACAACACATTCCACTTCATTTTTCAAAACAAGCTCATAATGATGAATTAATAATAACGAAGAGAAAAAGTAGAGCACCCAGAAATGTATAAAATTTTATGTATCATTTAAGAAATAAGTAATTAATATGAAATTTTCAAAAAGATTGATGAGAAAACAAAAGCTAGGAAAAACAAGTGAGAAAAATATAGTCGATTTTAATGCAAGTCCATGGAGAGCAAGGCAGTAGCAGCATTCCTCTATGGTCTGTGCTTCAGTTTCTGATGTCAGTCCCAGGTTTCTGCTTGGAGTTTGGCAAGATGATGGACTGTAACCTGTAAAGGAAATAAACTCTTTTGGTCTCAAACTGCTTTTGGTCATGGTGTTCATCACAGTCATTGAACACTAACTAAGACCAGGTGAGTGGCATAGTGTGTTCCCCAGGCCACCCTGAACTACACATGGCCCCACCCCATCTAACCCCCAAAAATAAAGTGTTTAGGAAACGTATTACAAATAAAGACATCAGTGTCACTCTCTTTACTTGAATGAAGATTACCAGCCAGTTCAACTGTATATTAAAATGTTTGCACGTGTGTAAGACCTGTGGGAGTTATGTCCTGCCATGCTTACTTTTCTCTTTACAAGAAATGGCATAAACTGCTCACGTCCACTGTGTATTTAGCAGTCGTGTTTGCAATGGCAAACTCTATTCTTGAGGCCCTAACTTGGGACCCTGAGGACAGGTATATATTTTTATATCCTTGGCCCAAGTCTCTCCAGGAATTTAGAGCTATAATTTACAGAATGCTAAATGGTTTCTAGATATAACTTGCTATAATATATAAAGCTGGAGTTCTGATGTCAACATAATCCACCACATGGATCATGGAATTAAACAGAGGAAGAGGGATAAAAGATGAAGGATGCTAGCAATTCTTTAATATCCTAGTTTAGTCTTCTTTTTAAAAACCAATCTATGTGGTGTTGGAATCATTGAGGTATCTCTTGATTTTTATATCAGATAACTGATTAGTTGATTAGCTGTTTTTCCCCCACTTGGTTTGACTAGTTCAATTTAATTCATCATTTACAAACATGCTCACAGTCTCTCTTTCTCTGTCTCTCTCTCTCTCTCTGTCTCTCTCTCTCTCTCTCACACACACACAAGTGAATGCATGGAGGACAATCATGCTCATGTTTAGTAAACTGAATTTTCTCATTCCATAATATATCAGAAACATTTCATATCAATAAATTAATACTTATAGTGTCTACATTAATTATTCTAATAATTTATTCTACATTGATGAATTCTCCATAATTCACTTAAAGAAGCCCCACTCTTGTGGGCCTCCTGCTCTCATAAACAGTTTTTGCACATATATCTGCGTACTTATTTGTAATTTTTCTTCAGGATAAATTTATAGCATCCTATATGCTAGATCAAGAGAATGTACATTTTTTAAGGCTTTTGAGACACATTGTCAATTTGGTCCCAAAATTTATCAAAAATTTCCACATATATTTAACAGCTCAACAGAAGTACAAATAAGTATCTTGTTTAAGGTTCAATATTTTAGTCACTAGATCAGGACAATATTTATTCACACAAGTTACTTCATTTCTTTTGTAGTTTTAATTACGCATTTATATTCTGAACTTATTTTTTATGAGGGCACATAGTTTTTCTTCATCATTGTAAATATTATCCTAAATATAAAATTGTCACTTGCTGTCTTAGCTTAGGTGTTGCACATATACTTCTTGGTGTGTTATTTGTTGCGCCGTTTTTAGTTGGCTGATTCAATCGCATCTGTTTAAAATGTTTGTGTTGTCATAATGGAGCCAATCTTTACTTCTACATTTCTGCCTCTGGTCATAGAATTAGAAATTCTTGGCTGGGGAATAGTTCAGTCCATAAAGTACTTGCCATGCAAACTTGAGGACCCAAGGGTTATCTGCAGATCCCACTTAAGAAGCCAGACACCGTACCCCACTCTATAACCCCACGGCTGGGGATGCAGACATGGACTTGACTGTGACCTTCTGGCCAGCCAGAGTAGCCAAATCAGCAGGTACCTGGTCCTAGTGAGAGATCCTGTCTCAAAAAAAACAAAGTGAATGGCTCCTGAGAGGCAACACCTCTCCCCTCTGGCTACCACACACATTCACACATGATTGTGCATGCATCCGTGCACACCCATGCACGTACACACTTTCCCCTTGAGTTCCAAGAGTGCATAGCCATTCAGCGAAACCTTAGTCTGTTCAGGAAGAGATTGTTGGGCAATTGGACCACACTGTTTCTAACAACAAAGTAGCTGTTCTGTCTGGGGTTATTTGATGTGGAATGGAAAGTTAAAGTTTTCTTTAGTGCATTCCCCAATAGCTTGATCCACAGCATGGCTTTATTTGCCCAGAGGTGGTAGAAGTTTTAAAATGTGGGCCCTAGCAGGAAACTTTGGGTTATGGGGTTTGCCCTCCAAGTAAAGAGGGGAAGCCCATCACTGTCTCCCTATTTTCTTTTCATCCCTGAAGTGAATGGATTTTCTGTACCTCACAGTCCTCTGGTGACCTGCCTCACCTCAGACCCCAAAGCAGCAGGGCTGTTCCACTATAGACTCAAGAACTGTGAGCCCAACCCAAACTTTGCCCTTTCAAACTGACCAATACAGCCTTGTTCAAGTGCCTTTCAGCATATCTATAGTTCTATTTCTTTTATTCTTGGACTTACTGATAGGGAAATTTTATTAATTGATTTTCTGATAGTGCCTCATTATCAAAATGCAGTGATAAATCTAATAGCTGTTATCATTTTTAAAAGCACTAAGATGGTCTATATTAATAAATGATATCGTGTTTCAGCTTATACTGTTTGTGTGACTCTTTTTCAGGCTTGTGGATATGCTAACTACAATAAAGAATTCATACATATACTATCCTACATGTAATAACACAAGTGTAGGTCTGTTATATTAGTTATCCACCCTCTAGTGATAGAAATCACCTCTACTGTGTTCTTAACTCTGTGGCTTTTATAGTGTGGAGGGTTCTTTTCATTTAAAAAAAATGAGTTTTACTTTTTTATACTGGAAATTTTCAAACATACAGAAAAGTTGAAAGAATTCTAAAATGAACACCATGAACCCCTCATTTAGTTGAAACTTCAAGAATGAACAATCTTTGTAGTGAGAATTTTGGAATTTTGGTTTCTTAAAAAAAAAAAGAAATATTATAAGAATATGTTTTTATTTTAATCCCAAGTGTGGCAAGATGGGGCTGCTTCTCAGTAGCTGACTATGATTTGCCTCATGCTCTAGCATAGATATGATTTTGACAGCTGCAGATAGTTTCTGTGATTGTGTGACATTTGGAAATCTGGGGACTTTTTAGAGGGTATATAAACCTGAAAGGTGGGGTGGATTGTTGGTTGGTTGTTGATTGTTGTTTGTTGTTGGTGGTCATGGTTAAGTGCAAAGAAGAAACAAGTAAAAGAAATTACATATCCTGACAACAAAAATCAAACTTTCTCCAAAGAACTTGATGCCCCTAACAAGCAGGAAGTAGTCTAATGAGGAACAGTGGAGAAGGGTGAAAGAAAGAAGAACCCATGAAGTAGCTAAGATCAGGTACATTTTTAAATCCCCTTTTATTGAAAATAGATTCTTTTCTCTACAATATATTCTGATTATAATTTCCATTCCCTTTACTACCCCAGTACCTCATTACCTCCCCTCCCATCCAGATCCACTCTCTTTCTGTCTCTCATTAGAAAAGAATAGGCTTCTAAAAGATAACAACAAACATAACAATATAAAATAAAATAAAACAAAAACCATCACATCCAGTTGGATAAGGCAAACCAACAGAAGAGAAAGAGCCCTGGAAGCAGGCACAAGAATCAGAGATCCACTCTAGAATCCCATAAAAACACTAAACTGAATTTGATAATGTATTCACAAAGGATCTGGTGCAGACTCATGCAAGCTTGTTCATATAAGTTCATAAAAACTTTGCTCAGTTGATTTAGAAGGCCTTTCTCTTCTGGTGTCCTCCTTCCCCTCTTGTTCTTACACCCTTTCTGCCTCTTCTTCTCTCATGGGATTCTCTGAGTTCTGAGGAGAGAGATTTGATGAAGACATTCCATCTCTAATCTCTCTCTCTCTCCTCTCTCTCTCTCTCTCTCTCTCTCTCTGTGTGTGTGTGTGTGTGTGTGTGTGTGTGTGTGTGTGTGTGTGTGTGTGCATGTGTCCATGTGTATAGCATCTGGCTGTGGGTCTCTATACTTTTTCCCATCTACTACAGGAGAAAACTTCTCTGATGATGGCTGAATAAGGCACTGATCTATGACTATAGCAGAATATCACTAGGAATCATTTTATCACCATTTTTAAATATATTTTAAGACCAGTAGTATTTGATTTTTACCCTGGGTCTCTGGGCTATTTAGTCTCTGGTCCTTGGTCACCCAAGCAATGTCAAGCATGAAATTCCATCTTGTAGAGTGGGCCTACGTCAAATCAGATATTGGCTGGTTACTCCTACAATCATTGTGCCACCATTGCCCTAGCATATTTTGTAGTCAGGACAGCATTGTCGAGCTCATGGTACTTTTTACAATCTATTTTCCAATGCATCACTTCTCTTTTTACTGATTTCTGTTAGAGAAAATTAAATACCAAGTAGGTCGCCTAACTGTGGCATTTTCGGACACATCTCTAAATAATGCAATAAAATGCAAGTGTAATATTTATGCTTAGAAAGTTCCTTCAAGGAGAGCACCTTCCCTGATATGGAGTCTATATCAAGCTGAGTGTGCCTGATCATGTTGTAGTTATAGACATGAACTAGTCTGTGCATACAACACTTAACAGAACTTTCTCATGCATCTTCTCAGTCAAACACTTCTGAGATCAGTCCTCCAACACCCTTTCCCCATTCCTCTTTTGGTCACCAATCTGTTAGAGTTCTTACCAGATGCTTGATATGTCCCTTCAAAACAAATCAACTTTTCTACTCTTTGTTTTTAGTTCACTGCTTTCCACTTTTCTCTCTGTAACTTTCCCTGTAGCTCTTGGGCATATTTAATTTTATGAGTCTATTAGGACTTGAATGTTATTTTTAGTTGGCTTCTCCTTGCACCTTCTTGTTAAATAATAGACACCTAAACCAATATTCCCTGATGCTAGTGTGTGTAACATATCTTAGAAGTTACAGAAAAAAGTATTTTAAGCAATTAGTTTTTATTAACATATTTTTATTAATCTCTGTTTTGTGCCTTAGTTAAAAATATGTCTTATACACCACTTTCATCGGTACAGGTGACAACTTCCTGAACAGAACACCAACAGCTCAGGCTCTAAGACCAACAATCAATAAATGGTACCTAATGAAACTGAAAAGCTTCTGTAAGGCAGAAGACACTGTCATTCAAACAAAACAGCAACCTACAGATTGGGGAAAAAAAATCTTCACCAACCCCACATCTGACAGAGGGCTAATATCCAAAAATTACAAAGAACTCAAGAAATTAAATGCCAAGAAACCAAATAATCCAATCAAAAAATGGGGAATAGAGCTAAACAGAGAATTCACAAAGGAGGAATCCCTAATGGCTGAGAGAGACTAGAAGAAATGCTCAGCATCCTTAATCATCAGAGAAATGCAACTCAAGACGACTCTGAGATTCCATTTCACACCTTTCAAAATGGCTAAGATCAAAAGCTCAAATGACAGCACATGCTGGTGAGGCTGTGGAGAAAAGGGAACTCTCCTCCATTGCTGGTGGAAGTGCAAGCTTGTACAACCACTATGGAAATCAGTCTTAGATAACTTGAAATAGCTCTACCTCAAGACCCAGCCATACCACTTCTGGGTATACATCCAAATGATTCCTCACCAAATCACAAGGAAGTTTCCTCATCCATGTTCATAGCAGCCTTATCTGTAATAGCTAGAAACTGGAAACAACCTAGATGCCCCTCAACTGAGTAAAAGATAAAAAGAAAACTGTGGTACATCTACACAATGGAATACTACTCAGCCATCAGAAAAAACAAAATCATGCAATTTGCAGCCAAGTGGATGGAACTAGAGAAACTTATCCTGAGTGAGCTAACCCAGACTCAGAAGGATGCACATGGCATCTATTCACTTATAGTTGGATTTTAGCCATATAGTACAGGATAACTGTACTACAACCAATGCACCAAAAGGAACAGGAACATAGGCTTTGTTTCCTATTATGAGACACTTTGCCCTAGTGGTGCTGCCTTGTAGACACCCAGTGTATGAGGAAGCTCTTGGCCCTCATATGACTGCTGAACTGGGGCAGGAGACTCTTATGTAGGGACACTTCACTCCAGAGGAGTGGGATGGAAGGGATGGGGGTGGAGGGTGGGAGGGTGGGACTGGGAAGGGTCAAGGGAAGATACTGTGATGGAGATGTAACCTGAAGCAATAAATAAATATTTTTTAAAAATATGTCATATAGTCTGGGAAGATAGTTTGGTCACTTGAGTGCTTGGCATGGAAACATGAGACCTCGAGTTCATATTCTTGCACCCATTTTTTAAAAAATAAAAGTCAAGCACTGTGGCATGAACTTGTGCTCTGAGTGATGGGGAGGTGGATGCAGGATATATGGAGATAGGGGATCCCCAGAGCAAGCTGGCTTCTATCAGTGTTCATGAATTCTGAGTTCACTGCAAGACTCTGCTTCAATGCACAAAGTGGAAAGCAGTTGAGGAAGATTCCCCAAGTCAATCTTGAGCCTCCACAGCACATGTGCACCCATGCACTCACAGACATATAAACACATGGATATCCATGCATACACACCACAGAGACACATAAAAAAGAAAAGAAAAACTACATCCTAAATTTAGAAGCTTCCTGCTTCTCACAAAATAATTCTAAATAACAACAGTACCAGCAGGACTGATCTTTGAAAGAAACAGGTAAGGGATTGAGGAGTAGGCACTTGCCATTGATTATCAATGAGGACCTCCTCACTAGTGGCTAGAAAATCATGAACGATCCAAGAAATTTTATCCATGGTAAACTAAGATGACATATCCACCTTGTGGCTCACAACCACCTCTAACTCCAGTAAGCATATAGTGCAATACAAGCACCCAGGCACACACCCACACATGGAAATTATTAATTAATCAATTAGTTTAGTTAATTTTTAAACTGAAGGTGAGGTCTGAGAAAGCTGGTGTGTGCCAAGCAGTCTCATAGCCAAGCAGACAGACAGGAATGGAGGCTGATGGGGAAAGTGTATAATTGGTATCACTTTTCTCTTGTGTGTGTATAAATATTTCTTCAGAAGGAGAATATCTAAAATTATGTCCTGGCAAAGTCCAAACCTCCTGTCATTATAAAAGTCCTGAAAGAAAAAGAAGGAACACACCTCAACATAGGATTATTTATTACAAACTTCTGCCAGCATTTAAAGATACCATGTCCTTGTGGTATTAGTTGCCTCAAACGTGTGCTTCATGCACTGTGTCAGGACTGTGATCATCCTCTCAAATCCATTCTCCCACCATCCTGTAGCAACAGCATGGTTGCATCAACTGGCCTAAGGTTTCAGGAAATTTCTCATTTATACACCCCAGTTCTGACAACTGCAGAGATTTTGCTTCAAGCCTAAGCCAATCACAGCATGGAGACTCTTTGGCAAAAATTAAGGTTAGGTAACTGAACTAAATCACCCAAATTATAATGAAAGCTGAGGAGGTGATGTTCTTTTTACCCCACTGGAAGTGAAGGAGGAAGTGTCCATCATTCTGTGATAAGAAACAGCTACTAAAGCATATGCTTTATACACCAGATCAATGAGTGGTGGAATGGAGCTCAAGGCATGGTGGCTTGTGTCTGTAAAGGAGGAGTGCCAGGAGAGCAAGGCCTTGACTACACTGTAATTTCCAAACCATTCTCAGATGTTCAAATTAATCTTATTAATTACCAGTATAAATATTGTAGTTAGGTCTGGAGTGTTAATCCCTAACCCACAAGTATAAATAAACACACACAGACACCTGGTGGATTTTAACAAGGCTTAGCCTAGATTGTGCAATGTTAGCCCATCTAAGCTAGTTTTTAATTATATTCCTCAAATAAAACCCCATACGTCCCCTGTCCTGTTATTCTCCATGATATGCTGATGTTCCAGGCCATGGAGATATGGTCTCCCTCTAACCACAGCATGTTTTCTTCCTCTCCCTACTGTTCATTCATGGTTTCTCTCCTCTCCAAAAACCTGGGAACTTTTTCCCTGCCTAACTCTCTTCTACCTAATCCAGGCTGCAGGCACTTTATTCAAACAATCAACTTTAAATTAGGTAGAACAAGGAAGGTTTATACAACAAAGACAGGTATCTGTGGCAATATACTCATCTGGGTGGCAACTAGATCTATGGGGCCAGTAATTAGCAATAGAATACAACCAGCTTTCAGAACATCCTAACACTCAGATTCAGTGTGAAACCCTGTCTCAAACACATACCTCTGGGGCTGGAGGGTATCCTAGTGGTTAAGAGAACTTACTGCTTTTGCGCATGGTCCAGGTTGGTCTCCAACACCCACATGCCACATACAGTCATTGGTTACTACATTTCTTTTTTTTTTTTTTTGGTATAGGCTTTTATTTTATTTTTTTTAAATACTTTATTTTTTTTTCTTCAAGTTACATCTCAGTAACAAACCCCTCCCTATTCCCCTTTCCTATCCTGCCCTTCTACCCTCTTCCCCCCAGAAGTTTCCCCTTTCAGTCCAACAGATGGTTCCTTCTCTTATAACAGGTTACTACATTTCTAAGGAATCTAATGGCCACTCCTGACCTCTGAGGGCAATAGACCTCCATATGATATAGATACATACATTCAGGCAAACACTTATGCACACACACACACACACACAGAGAGAGAGAGAGAGAGAGAGAGAGAGAGAGAGAGAGAGAGAGCTCTTTAGAACATACTGCATCTCTCAAAAGAGAAAAAGAAACATTTATTATTTAATGACTTTTTTGAGTTACTGGGTTAGCTCATCCCAATCTAATTGATTATTTTTGGACTTTTTGTCTTAAAAACCATGTTCTTACTAGTTTAAGCTTCACATTGATGTTTCCCTATGATGTGTAGGTGAAATCACTGATGCAGCCAATTATTTATTAACTCTTAAATTTTCAAATGAAAATTTCAACAATACATAATGATGAGTACTTCTTATGACTGTACTGTCTGCAATGTGTCAGCAAGAATCATTCCTGTACCTTTGTAGACTCTTTTAATCTTTTTTTTAATAACTTATTTTTTATTTCTTCAAGTTACATCTCAATCACAATCCCCTTCCTACTCCCCCCTCCAGTCCCACCCTTCCATCCTCCTCCCCCTCAACCCCCATCCTCTACCCTTTTTTTTTTTTTAGTTTAAGGTATTTCTTTTTCCCTCCAACATCTCTCCCTTTCAGTCCAACAAATGGTTCTTTCTCTTATAACTATAAATACAATACAAAACAACAGAAATAAATAGGCCACAGTTATGAGAGTTATATGGCTTAGCGTACATTCCCAATGTCCAGTCCATATGTATTTGGCACCTGACTTTAACATTCTACTATCTAACCATCTCCATGAGTTTAAAGTTCTATATCTAAATCTTATTGAAATGATTTCCACACATATAGTCTGATCATGGTTCCCCTCCCCAGTCTTCTCCCAGATCCTCCCCCATCTCCTCACTCATCCGACTCCATCCCTTCTTTCTCTTTCTCTTCGGAAGGCTTACTCCAGCCAATTACCTTTTTCCACTCTTTATTCTTTGTCTACTCATCTGACACTGGTTTATTAATTGCTTGACTCTTTCATCTGCATTCTAGAAGGATGGTTCCAGTTGGCCGTTCTACCTCTGTGATGATTTTCTACACATTTTACTCACCTCTGTTGCATGTGTTTCTTCTTGGGATATTCTTAGCTTATTAGTAACCCCCTCCTTACTGTCCCCTCTTTTGTGACATGGCCTCTTTATTTTTTCAAACCAGTAGAAAAGTTCCCTAATAGTTCCTCTTCTTGTGACTCTTTTTTCCTGAACAAAGGGATGCTGACAATGCCCTGAGATTTATTTCCTAAATTATTTTCCAGTGCGATCGAATTGTCATCCTTGTAGCTCCACAATGCCTTCTGTGACCTTCAGCCGCAGTAAGTGAAGCTCTCTTTTTTTTTAATCTTTTGCTTAAGTTGAAAAACCAAAAAAAAAAGTTACATGAACTCCAATTATTAAATATAACACATGTTATATTTAATATAATAGTTAACACAAAATATAACCACTTTGCTTAATGTTTTGTGTAAAAAAGAAAATGAGCTGCCTTTTTTCATGAATAAAAAAGGATGCTTTCTATTACCAAGAAGTCAAAAACCATAAAGGTTTGATCTAATTTAAAATAATTATTCACTTCCATAAATAAAGATGAAGGATGAAAGAAAGACTATATTATAGTGTGTGTGTGTGTGTGTTGTATGCAAATAAGTGTTTAGGTGCATGTGCTTGTGGGTACACATACAGAGGCCAGAGCAGAACATTGCATGTCTTCCCCTATCACT
The DNA here is from genome assembly GCA_907164525.1 of Lophiomys imhausi. Lineage (NCBI taxonomy): Eukaryota > Metazoa > Chordata > Mammalia > Rodentia > Muridae > Lophiomys > Lophiomys imhausi. Next base: position 7,189,711 of record CAJQZJ010009351.1, on the reverse strand, counting down.
CTTTGTCTTGTTGCCTTAAGACGAGTTTCTTGCTGAAGCAGAAGCTAACTGTTTCACCTAGGGTGGTTAGCCATGAAGCTCTCAGCATCAACCTGCCTCAGCCCCACAATGCAGGGATTACAGGCTCTTGCAGTCACATCTGTCATTTTATATAGGTCCTGGGGATTTTAACTCAGGTCCCCATGCTCTCAGAGTGAGTAGTCTTACCCAATGAGCCATCTATCCAGCGCTGCGTGGATGAATATATAGTCTATCACCACAAACAAGATGGATTAAGGACTGCAAGTTAACAGTGCAATGAACGGCACCTAAGAACTGAGTGTTAGCAGAAGACATCTGGGATTTTTTTGTGTCCGTTCTCTTTATGTCAGGCAAAGTGTATTTCCCTCTTTATCTGTCAATTCAATTAGACAAAAAATTTCCAGATCTGAAGGCCAAAGTGATTCTGCTTCCGTATTTCACGGCAATGAAGACAGAGAGTAAGCGTGGTGTGGTTCATGGAGAGCAGTACATAATCTTCTATGTCACTGCCGTAATAAAACGACATCTGCGCTATTCCATCTATTGTCTTTTCCTCTAAATTCCTTCCCTTGCTCTGCCAGGAAGTAAGCAGAGTTAGTTAGAGTTAGAATTCAATCTGCCCATGAATGTTGTGTAACAAAACACCACATGACTTAGAAAGACCTTTTAGTGGGCGTTCTAATGTTTCCTTTGAGTGTAACTTCTGAAAATGCCATTGTCAAATGCGGACTTTCAAAGAGCTCAGTAACAAGAAAATTTTCAAATAAACCCTAAAATAGCAAAGTCGAAGACAGTGACTTTAAGATTTGTGTTGATAATTACATTATTTCATGTATAGCCTGTAACTTGGGTTTCTGATTCTAAATATACCTAAATACATCTGTTTTAAGACTGAATTTTCTATATGCTGACCTGTTCGTTTAATTGTTCCAAATGCTTCTAAAATCATTTTTGTTCATGTGTTGGTATTTGTACTGTTGACAGTTCTGAGCTTGCTAAAGAACTATTGTTTTTAATTACTATTTTCAGATCAAACAAATCAACAAGTATTAGTTAGTTTGGAAGAACTAATGGCTTCTGAAACCTCCAAAACAATCACAAGATATCTCAAGCTAATCTCCTTGTCTGTAACTTGTGCCAACTCCTTCTCACCACCACTGTGGCTTTGAAACCCATCCTTAAACAAACCATCATTTCCTGTTTATGTAGGGATGGAGGGCAGAGCCCCCAGCAGTATAGAGCAGGTTTACTTTTTTTCTGTGTTCTCTTTATGACAGGGAAGGTGGGGTCAGCAGTCCAGAGCGATCCCTGTGTGGTCAGCAGCAACATGAAAGTCATCTCCCACAGTGTTATCCTAGGAACACTTGACTACAAAGAGTTGTCTGGCAGAACTAAGACCAATATTATATTTAACAGCATTTGTAAAAGAAGAGATGTAAATATACATTGGATAGATCTTTGTTTTCTCAGAATGGGAAAAAAACACTCTAGTTTTTTTTTTTCAGCACACAACAAAATTTTGAAAATCATAAGAAATAAATGAGAATTGTCATGACATAAAATTCTAAAGCAAATATCAGGCTATTTGGCAGCCTGCTAAAATCGATTTTTTAAAATTGTTTGTTTGTCTTGTTTTACTTTTTGGCTATTTACTATTTGGCTATTTCTCCCTAGACAAAAGAACACTCACATGTCCTACATTTTCTAGGATTATGTATTGGAAGAATGCAATTATTTCATAGCTCAATTTAACCACATATATTTTCAAACTCCAAAATCAAATCTTGTCACAGAGCAAAGGCAGTAACTGAATTGCCTTTAGAAGATGAGGTGCTTATAACGCCAAATGCTCCATTTTTTCCCAAAAAAATTCATATTATAATCCAATGGCACCACCTGTTGTTGAGATGAAAGAATTGACCGAAATGACAAGATCACATACTGAAATTCAAAGACAAAAGACAGAGCACAGGCCTTTGGCTGCTGGGCAGATGACATACTGAGTTGGTTACATGGTGACTGATTTATTCAGATACTTCTCTGAACCTAGCTTTCTGTAGAACTGCACAGGATGTCTTAAGGACCCATCATTGTATGAGCATAAGGTTAAGATTAGTTGTCCTTCATGTATTTAAATGTAAGCCACAGAAAATAATTCTTGGTAACATTGATTTGTGTTTGGATGTGTGTGTGTACGTGTATGTGTGTGTGCTTGTGTATGTGTGCACAGTTGTGTGTGCCTGTGTATGTGTGGATATGGGTGTATGTGTGTGTATGCATGTGTGTACATATGTGTGTACATGTGTGTGTAGGTGTGTATGTATGTGCGTTTGTATGCATGTGTATGTGTGCTTGTGTATGTGTGTGTGCCTGCATATGCGTTGATATATGTGTGTACATTTGTGTTGGTGTGTGTATGTGTGTATGAGTGTGTGTGTTTGTGTGTGTGTGCCTGTGTATGTGTGGTTATGTGTG
>CAJQZJ010009351.1:7136056-7187205 GCA_907164525.1 Lophiomys imhausi | reverse complement strand
GTGTGTGTGTGTGTGTGTGTGTGTGTGTATGTAGAAGTCAGGAGTCATCCTCTATCATGCTACACCTTATCCTTTGAGACAAAGTTTAGCAAACTCTGGGATCCACTATCTCCCTCTGCCCTGCACTGTGCTAGGATTGTAGGCATCTGGGTTCTGGGGATCTGACTCAGCTTCTCATATTTTTGTGGCGGGTACATTACTGATTAACCTATCTCCTCAACACCAACGGTATTTTAATACATTGAGCATAAAAGTTCTGCAGATCACAATTTTGGAAGCATTTGTGTGTTTTTTAACGGAAACATGATGGACTGAATAAGTAACCAGTTAATACATTTTAAAATAATTTTTATAAAATAGTGAATATAGTCTTATATGTATACTTATTTTTAAAAAACCCTAAAGAAAATCCTCATAGTCAAAGTCAGGCAATAAGGCTGGGGAGATAATCCTCAAAATGCCTGCCACTCAAGCATGAAGACCCAAGCTTGACCCAAGCTGGGTGTTGTGACATTGTCTTATGATCCCAGCACCAAGCAGACAGAGTCAGGATGATTCCTGTGTCTTGCTGGCCAGCCAGCCTAGTTAAAATGGTGACCCTAGGTTATAATGAGAAACCCTGTCTCATAAAAAAAGGGGGATGAGTCCCACAAAGAAAGTACACCTGAGGTTGATTGCAGGACTCCATGTGTGTCTTTACACACAGAAACACACACACACACACACACACCCCACAGACACAGGCACACACACACACAACACACACCCCACAGACACAGTCACACACACACACCCCACAGACACAGTCACACACACACAACAGACACACACATACACAACACACACCCCACAGACACACACACACCAGAGACACAATACAAACAAAAGGCAAAGGAGTAAATCAATGGGTTGAATTTTCCTCAGCTGTCCTGGGAACTTACAAGATCTTACCAGTTGAAACTGAACTACTTTAGACCATACAGCTATGACGGAATCCTGAAGAAATTTCCATTGAAGATGAGTTTCTGTCTTTAAATATTTACAAAGCTAACAAGGACACATTTTATCACAAGTAAGTCAGGAAACATCATAAATTCTCAGGCACAGGCAAAAAACAATTAGATAAAACTATAAAACTTGTATCATCTAAAAATTTATTGAGATTTGAAGTTTTGTGATTTGGTTAAATGTGGGAATAAAAGAACTAAGCAGAGACTTAAAGAAGACTATAAAAACAACAGAGATAAATAGAAAATATGAGTGAAATTGATACATGGAAGATGGAATGAATAAACACAATAAATTATCCTATTTCTTGAACAGTAAATTGTGTGGTTGAGGGAAAAATATTAACACTGAAATGGCTGATTTTTCCCCAAACTGATGAAAAACATTGAAAATGCAAAAATGCCCTCTCCCTCCTTATAGGCCTCCCTCCTTCCCTCCTTCCCTCCTTCCCTTCTTCCCTTCCTGCCTCCCTCTCTTTTTCTGCTGCCATGAAGGAAGCAGCTTTGTCCCATCATGTACTCCCACTAAGGCCTTCTGCCTCACTGCAGGCCTCAAACAATGCAGTTAAATGATCCTGGATGAAGGTAGCTTCTAAACTGGGCAACATAAACTCTCCCCCCCGCACCCCGTATAAGCTTTTTACTCTGCAGCTTTTGTCAGGGTGGTAAAAAGCTAACAAAACTAACACATCTCCATCCTGAAATTCCCACAAGAAAGAGCAGCAGCAGCCTTTGTGCCTTACTGTTGATGGCTTAAGATGACACTAAAGTGAGCCAGGCCTGGAGCCACCTATGCAGGCTGCAATCTCACTTAAAGGTTTTTCTCCTAATGCTACAGAAAGTGTGCAAGAGAACGTCCAAGTGCAGAGCCATCCATTCATCCTCGGGCAAACCTGGCATTCTTTGAACAAAGTCCACGGTGGTGCATGACCCCCACTGAACCAGGGAGTTAATGATCACATGCCTCCTCCTCCTCCTCTAGTTTTTCATGAAGTAATCCAGCACCAACTTTGAGCCAAGTAAGTTTTGGACAGCCCTGTGTTAGCTTTTCACTGCATCAACAAACACTTGGGAAATCAACTTAAAAAGAAAGACTGTTTTAGCTTACTAAAAGTTTAAGAGATTTCTATGCTTTGTTGATCAGCTCTATTGCCTATAGCAGGATATCATATCATGGTGGAAGCTCAGAGAAAAAAAAAACTCACTTCAGAAAGATAGGAAGGAAGGGAGGAAGGGACAGAGGGAGGGAGAGATGGAGGCTGGGTATAGGGTCTTAGAGACCTTTTCAAGAACACACAGTGTTCTTATGAGCACTAAACACACACACATTTTCTAAAGGTTCCATTCTGTCTCCAAAGCATCATATTAAAGACCAAACACATGGTCTAACATGTTACCCATTAAGACATTTAAAGTCCAAACTGTAGTGTAGTAAGCTCCTACTTAACAGAATCAAGACGCATGGGCAGACAGGCTGGGAAAAGCCTCTCAGTTAGAAATATGTACTGTTGATGACTTAGCTCAAAGCTTGAAGGATGTTATCTTCTGGCTGTCCAAGTCCATCAAGGTTCAGAGACTGTACCTAACTGAAATAGGTATTCCTCCTCCAGACTATGGAAGGCTGTGTTATCATGTATCTTAGTTCCACGTGTATTGACTGAATCTTTAACCTGTCCAGAGATGATGAGGTGTGAGGGACTTATAAAGAGACAGTCCCAGAAGAAAGGCTGAGAAACAGTGGGAGAGGAAGTCCCTGAACACTACAGGCTAATGAACTATAGAAATACCAAGAGAGAAGCTGGAGAGGTGGATCAGTGGTAAGAAGCATGCGCTCCATTTGGAGACCAGTTGGATTCAGAGCACCCACATCAGGTGGGTAACAATCACCTCTAGGTCCAGGGATTGTCTCTTGTCTGCAGGTACCTGCACTCACATTCACATTCATGTACCCTCACACAAACATGCAAAATTACACATACTTAAAAATAATACAAGGAATACAGAAGAGGTACTAACATAGGCAAACTGTGATATCATTTTAATTATATTATTATCACACCAATAATGGTAGCTTTCTAAGTTGATGTTGTTTTCCTCCTTCTTTTCCTCCTACTCCTCCCTCTCCTCCTCCCCTTCCTGATCCCCTTCCTCCCTTTCTCCTTCTCCATCTCCTCCTCTTCCTTCTTGTTCTTCTTTGTCTTCTTCATCTGCTTCATCTTCCTCCTATCATCTTACCTTACTGAGTAAGACCTCTCTTACAATGTTAAATGAAAGTAATTACTATGGACATCTTTATTTTGTTGGTGGTCAAAAGGGAGAAATGGGATGTGGTGGTGTCTACCTTTAATCCCAGAACCTGGGAAGCAGAGGCAGGCAGATCTCTGTGAGTCTGAGGCTAGCCTGGTTTACAAAGCAATTTCTAGACCATCCAGGGCTGCATAGTGAGACTCTATTTAAAACATAAAATATAATTAAAAATAAAAGATATTCCAAGTTTTTTATTAAGTGTGACTTTGCCAATGATGTTTTACAAAAATTCCTTAATGTCTGTGATAGTTCCTACAACTTGTCACTTAGATTCCTCTCACTGATCCAGGCAGTCTGTCCACCCCAGGCTACTGTACATGATTGGTGGTTAAAGTTGACAACTGTTCCTTTCTACAAAGAGTTGCCCCTGAACAAGTTACAGCTGAATGTTTTAGGCTTTCCAGTTCATTATTGGCCATTCCTATGATCTATTGGCCATTGTTTTATGACCTGTGGCAAGGTAACACACCATGATGGGAAAGAAGCAACCAGTTGATAGAGGCTAACATGAATTAAAAAAAAAAAGATCATCTGCTTCATAAGATCCAAGGAGATGTTGGCAGAAAGAAAGTCTCATACTTAGTGGCTAGCATTCTAAGGCAAAGTGTGAGATTTGAAAATCTCCTAGGTAGCACCTACTGAAAAATGAAAAAAAAAACTTCAAATTTATTTCTTTCAATGAAAAAAAGGGAACATATAAAACAGAAAGTCAGTCAGAATTTACTTTTCAGGGGAGAAAACTTAACTTTCATTACCTAGGTCAGACAAGGTTCCACTAATCAAGTGTTCTTGGGTAATGAAATGGGTACTTCTAGCCTTGCATCTTCTTCCTGCTTGCCTACCAAAACCAAGAAATGACTTTATGACGTGGCATTTGGATTCCAGCAAAGAAAAATAGCCAAAGTACCAGAGAGAGTTGCAATATCTACAATGATTCATCTCTAGAAATCTATTCTCTTTATTCTTCAGCATTGCATTGGTCACACCATTCAGTGTTGTTATGGGAATAACTGTCAAAGGTGTAAATCACTAACTTCCAACTGAAGGCTGGATACTGAGGACCACCTGTTAACCTTTAATAATTCAAATTCCTAGTATTGAGAGACATGTTTGTCCACTGCCCGAGAATCCCAAGCATCTCATATTATCGATGTGTCAGCTTTAATTCATTTTCCAAACCAGATACAAATGTGGATAAGCATCCTCGAGGACAGTTTCTCAAAAAAGATCCACATAATCCTGTCTGTAAGCCCATCATGTTGGCAGAGCATATTTCTCATTATCTGACCTTACATTAAGAGCATCCCATAGTAATCAAGAGACCTTAGAATGTAATAAAGAGCAGCAGGAAAGGCTGGAACAATATGATCTTACAAGGTCTCAGCTCACTTTTCTAGCCATTTTTGTCAACTCTGGTGGCTGTTATGACAAAATGCCTACACCGAGTGGGTAATAAACAACAGGAACCTATTGGTTCTGTCTTTGGTGACTGGAAAGAACAAAATTAAGGCACTGGTGAATTGGAGCAATTACTAAGGCCCATTTCTGATTCATAAGTGACGAGAGTCATGTGTAATCACATGCATGGAAAGGAAGAGCAAGTTCTTGGGGACTCTAGTCCCAAGCAGGAGAGTGCCACCCTCATTACTAAATCACCACCTCCAAACTCCATCTTCTAATAACATCATTTTGTGGGGTAGAATGTCATCAAATAAATTTGAAGTAGGGGACAAAAGAAATTAAGGTCACTAAACTAGCAGAGGAGAAGGTGACAAGCCAAGAGCTGCAGGGAGCCTTCTGAGGCTGGAAAAGGAAAGGAAACTAATCTTTTAAAATAATTTTTAAAATATTAATTTTTAAAATGTAATACTTTACAAAATTAAAAACTAATTTTAAAAAATAATACTTTAAATTTTTTGAATATTTATATGATTTCCTTCCTTTTTCTCTTTCCAACCTCTCCCTGGCTCTCTCTCAGATTCGTGGTCTTTTTTCTTTAATTGCTGGCACATACATAGATGCATATACTTATTCATATATATTCTTCAAGACACAAATACAACCTTCTCAGTCCATGTAATGTTATTTCTGTGTCTATTATCTCAGGGTTGACCATTGGTATTGAATAACCATTGTGGGGCTTTTCCCTGGGGAAGACTGTTTCTCCTGCTCTCACCATTCCTTCATTCTTTGTCTAGTGTTCAGGCCTTGTGAGCTTTATTGTCTTAATTTCTTCCTGTCAGGTAGTGTTACAAAATACAAATATGATCTTCTCATGCCATGGATCAAAACTCTCCTCAGGCTCTTGTTATGTTAACAAACAAGCATTGTTAGCATGTCTATTGGTGGTACCCTTGTACTGGCTTGTTTATGCAGGGGATCATGGAGCAGCCTTGGGAGGGGTCGGAGGTGGGAGTGAGGAACAATAGGGAATGAATTACAGGGTACAAGTGAATTTGGGGGAAAATGGAAAGAATCTGGGGCTTTAACTAGGAAATGGGGAGGGATATTCTTCCCTTTCAGATCATAAGGAGGAAGGAGTGTAAAGTAATAATAATAATGTCTGAAAACATCATATGAAATCATTATCTATCTACCTAAAATTATGTATAATACAGTTGAGACTGTGTATACACACACATATATAGTTTAGATGAAATTCTCACCTTTGGGCTGGCAATGCTTCCCCAAAGAGCCACAGGCTAACTTACGAAGAGGCCACTAGCAGGCATGAGCCTCTCTTAGAGCCTGCAGAAAGCAGCACACACAGCCCTGGTGCTACCCTGGCCCCGTATCCTCTTCAGCCCCACAGTTCTCCTCACTTCCTCCAGTACTGGGCTAAGAGCTTCCCACAGTGCTCACAGCTCCCCTGGCTGACTTTCAGGGCAAAGAGGCCCATCGTAAACCCAGCTCTTACACTGTGCCTTCAGTAAATACTGGATTTTAGAACTCAACCACCTAGTTGCTCAGTCCTGTTTCCACACAGAGAAGCAAACAGGCCTATCACTTTTCATCCCCAATTGTGTTCCAGATGAACTTCTCTCAGCAGAGATGCAGAGTTATGTTTCAACAGGTTAATTAGTCTACCAAATTCATCCATTCTGCTTCCGAAATGCCAGTGGGGTTTGCTGCTACCTACACTCAGCACTGATACAGATCTAATGCAAACCAATACAGATCTAATGCAAATCCCCCCTTTTCCCCTGGACCATTGCAGCCACTTCCTAACTGGTTCAGCAATTTCCAGACTCTTCTCTTCATTCAGCATCTCCACTCCTCCCTACCAGGCAATGTTGCAGAATATAAGTATGAGCTCCTCACACCAGTGCTCAAAACTTTCCTCAAGCTCCTGCCACTTTTTAAATAAAGTTTATATTAAGAACCAAGAAGTATTAAACAAAAAGATTATGGGGGTAGGCTCTGAAATCAAATCTCCTGTTTTAAACCATCTCATTGTAGGTCCTGTGTTTATATCCAAATCATTTATTGCATGACCAGGAGCACAGTACTTATACGTTCAAGAGATCTAGTAACCTACATCACAGGATGTGAGAGTTATGTATTGTAATGTATACATATATATAAGGGCTTACTACTGTCCTGTATAATACTAACCAAGGTAATAAGTATTATCTGCTGCTATTCTTATTTAAGATAGTGCCAAATATAAAGATTCTAACCCCTGTAATGATCAGCTAGTAATGCCTTAATGAAATATTGTTAATTAGATGGCTTATGCAGACATTATTTTCTTTTTACAGTTCTGGAGGCTATATTTCTAACATCAAATCACTCTAGGATTAGCTTAGAGAAGTAGTTCTTAACCTTTCCTAATGCTGAAACCCTTTAGTACAGTTCCTCATGTTATGGTGACCCCCCCAAATATAAAATTGTTCTCATTGCTACTTTATAACTGTAATTTTTCTACTGTTATGAATCATAATGTAAATACATGTGTTTTCCCACAGTCTTAGGCAACCCCTATAAAAGGGTCATTTGACCCCCCCCCCAAAGGGGTCACAATACACAAGTTGAGAACTAATGGTTTGAAGGGAGACTTCCCTTCTGGGTCATTGGTGGCTGACAGCATCATGTAGTTACATGGTTTTTCTCTCTATGAATGGAAAGTGGGAGAAAGAAAAAAAAGGGGGGAAGGAGAGAGAATAAATAAATGAATACATGTATTCTGGAATTTACTTACAGAAAACAGGATGTCCATCCTGTTTAATTAAAGCCCAATCTTATGATCTGTTGAGCGAGAATTGTCTAACAAAAGGTCTCATCTCCCAGTGCCTTCATGGTTAGGCTTTAAATATGTAGAATTCAGAGGGAGACAGTTCAGTTCCTGACTTGTGCCTTTCCAGTTAGAGAAAAATCAGAATTTTTCCACAATTGAGTATGTACACATACACACACACACACACACACACACACACACACACACACACACAAAAACTTTTTCTTTTTAAAATATTATTGTATACATACAAATGCATACTTGTAGAAGTATCCATTTGTAATAGCTAAAAACTGTAAACAACCCAGATGTCCCTCAACGGAAGAATGGATTTAAAAAAAACTGTTGGGGAAAGTCTAATAACATTGCTTCTGATAGGCTGATTTCAATGCTGAGATCTGGTTACCACTACAACTGAGGCATTCTTTTGATTGGTTAATAAAAGTCTCTTATGGCCAATTAGCTGGGCAGGAAAAGTATAGGAAGGTAGCACTTCCTGAGATTAAAACAGGTATCCTGCATTTTACAGAGAGGATTAGTTCATTCCACCAGGAGACATAAAGGCAGATAGACATGTTTGAAAATGCTGGAAGGCACATGGCAGTTTTGGATTAGGTGATCCAGGTTAACTTAGAGTAGCTAATCGAGAGTCTGCCCAGCTAAGGGCTAAGCATTAAAACATTAAAAGTCTTGGTGTATTTAATTATTGGGGAAAGGACTGCGGCAGCTTATAGGCTGTCAGTCCAAGCAATCCAGGGCCTTCGGACTCCTGGACTATCAGCCTCCCGCCGAGCACCAGTGAATCTCCCTCCAAGCTGCTGGCAATTCTACCCGACTAATAAAACAACTTATATTACTTAACAGAGTTTAGGTTACAGGTGGTGTAGGCCACCCTTGATCCAAGGCTCTTTCCCCAGGACAAATCAGGCAGCCAGTTAAGGTGGGCCAGGCCACTGGCTGATATCCCGCCAGGCCGCCAGCTGCTCTGGTGGCCTAATCCTACAGCTTATACTTATTAATGAATAAAATTGATAATTAAATTTCAGTTACAAAAAACTATGGTACATTTACACAATGGAATACTACTCAGCTATCAGAAACAAGGAAATCATGCAATTTGCTGCCAAATGGATGGAACTAGAAAAGCTCATCCTGAGTGAGCTAACCCAGACCCAGAAAGATGCACATGGCATCTATTCACTAGTAAGTGGGTTTTAGCAATTTAGTATAAGATAACTATCCTACAACCAACAGGTGGAATGGGACAGGGACATAGACTTTGTTACTAGTTAGTGGAACACTTTGCCCTAGTGGAGCTTCCTTGTAGGTCCCCAGTGCCAGAGGAAGCTCTTAGCCCTCATATGACTGATGAACTGAGGGGGCTAAGATGTGGGGACACCCCACACTGGAGGAGTAGGATAGGTGGGAGAGGGGGTAGAGGGTAGGAGGGTGAGACCGAGAAGAGTGGAGGGAGGGGGCTGTGATGGAGATGTAACTTGAAGTAATAAATGAGCATAAAAAATATCACTGTGTACGTACTTGATGGGTGTAGCAGTGTGCATGTCACAATGTATGTGGAAATGTTACCCTTTACATGAGACCCAGAGATTGAACTAAGTTCCTCATGGCTGCAAGCAAGCATCTTTACCACTGAGCCATCTTGGCAACCCTCTCTTATTCTACAGTTGAAATCTTCTTTAGCTTGAATTTTTCTGGTTTCCTCTAATTTAAATGAAGAACTAATTCTTATTCCGTCTTTGAGCCTTCCTTTATGTTATTTTCTAAATCAATGGGTTGCATAAGAAGGGTATTTTCATTGTTCCTAATTTTTACACCCAATGTTCACTATTACATACCACAATAATTTGTTCATCCCACATTGTTTCTCTTTTTTCCACATGCTTTAAGTCAAAGAGAGACAGTGTGTCAGATCATAATCGTTACAAAGTCTTGGGTGGATGAGAACCTGAGAAATTGTCTAAATGCAGTCTTTAATGTACAGATGAAGAAAGCAAGGGACCGACTGTGAGAGGAGACACAAGCAATAGCATAGCTACTGCATTTAGACCGTCTACGTCCACTCTAAAATGTATACTGCTATTTCACTGATCCATAACGGGCTTTTCCAGAACGGAAACTGCGCAAGAGATGTGATTCAAACGTGTTCCATCAGTACTGAGCACACTTGTCACTCCTGGAACATTACAGTTAAACAACTTGCTAGCAGCTAATGGCGGCATTCCTTTTCTATCATATAGTTACACTGGTAGAAAATGCTGGCATAATGACACCATACTTGAATGTGATCATGGAAGATTTGAAAGGGCCTCATGTACTCAGTATGAAAATCCAGCTAAGCAAAGGTTAGGATTATGCAAAATAAAATTCATGAACTTTGTTAAGATTTCTAGTTTTACCAGAAGGGAGAAAGTATGTGAGTAAGCTTTATCAGCAAAGTGAGGATGAGACCTGTATAGGATTTATTAACCTTATTGCAGGGTAAGTTTTTGAATTTTTTTTTTTTTTTTTACTGTAATGAAAATACACGAACTTAGCAGACAAGGCCCCCATTGGAGAATTGTTCTTCTTGTGGTTGTTTGCAAAGAAATAGAAAGTGAAACTGCTTCTTTCATTTGAAAAGAAACTTGGGAGAAAGTCAAGGAAAGCAATTAAATAGGGTTAAGAAATTATAATGAATAATTCACTTGCCATGAGATAGTACATATTATTATAAAATTATTGAATAAGAAAATTTTGAATAAATAAAACTGTATTGCTATTGTAAAAGACGTTCACATTTTAGATGTTACAGTTAAAGAATAAGTAAGCCAATAAATAATTTAACATTAATTAAATATTACTGATAATGTATGTGCTGCTAATTAAAAAATGTAAAACACCAAAAATAATAGATACAGTATAAAAGAAATGACAAAGGGCATTAATCAGAGTCTACTTGAAATCTTCCTCTTTCTGTATAGATTAAGAAAAAAATCGCAAGTCAAGATATTTTCCTTCTCTTAAAACACAAGTTTTACATTAAAACTGCTAGAGAAAAAATAGGCAGTACTTTACAAGATATAGGTGTGTGTGTGTGTGTGTGTGTGTGTGTGTGTGTGTTAAAAGAAGTAATACCACACTTCCCCAAGAACCACACTACCTATAAAAAGTGGCAATGCCAGGCATGGGAAACCTTTCTTTGTTGGTCATGGGAGTCCAGAAGACTCTCCAAACAATACCGGCTATTGTCATTGCTCTGAGATTGCCTCCTGAAAGTATGATTGTGCTGCTGAAAACACCAGACACCTCAGATGCTGGACTGAGAAGAACTGAGCTGGAACTGAACTGGAAACCTCCCTGAGGACTAGTTATCACAGTATCAAAGGTGCCAAGGAAAGGAAGAAAAGCAAACAGTCGTCCTATAAATAGTGCTGTGAAACCTACAAATCCTAACACTGACTAGCCTGACAAGACATCCCTAATAGTGCAGGAGTGGTGCTTTTATCTTGAGGGTAAATAACAGTGGAAGAAATAGACTTAAAGTTCCCTCAATAGGAGGGAATTTATGCCTGGTACTGTAAACACAAACAACTATCCACGGTTGGAGATATCATAGGCTCTGGAAGAGAACCTATTACTGCGATTTTTCAAATAATTTCTAACTATATTTTAAATACTAATCCTTATATCCTCAGATAACTGTAGCTCTTACCACTCATCAAAGAAGCTTCTTTCTTTCTTTATTCCTTTCTTTCTTCCTTTCTTTCTTTTTATCTTTTTTTTTTGCAACACATGGAAAATATTACACAGACCCACATCTGCTCAAAATACAGAGAATAAGTGACCATAGATTGCCCAACTACTATAGATACATATGTAACCAGACCCTGTATTTTTCAGGCTCAGGGAAATCTACAGAAGAGGCTGAAAGATTGTAAGAACTAGAAGATCAAGCTGTCTGATGGTAGATGGTGTTTTACAGACACAGAAGGGAAGGTGTATGCATGAAATCACAGCAATACGATTGCCTACCAAAAAAAATCTATGTAATGACATCACCAGCTGACTTGCTGATGGGGACAGAGGAAGTTTCACATGGTCCCACTCCTACATGAGACCTATATGCAAATCAATGTCTGTTGAGAGGGAGAATCAGCTTTCTCCAGGGATGAGTTCTCCCATCCCAAGTAGTCAATTTTAAACACATGTATATAAGCACAAAACTAAATAGAGTCATTAGGGTGTGTGTATAATAAGAATAAAGAAGAAGCCATGAGTTCTCAAGGAAGTCAGGAGGCCCATGGGAGGAGCTTGAGAGAGAGTAGTGAAAATGATTTAAATATAGTGTGGCAGTTTGCATGAGAATGGCTCCAACGTGGTCCCATGTTTGAATACTTACTATTCAGTTGGTGGAAATGTTTGGAAAGGATTAGGAAGTATGGCCTTGTTGGAAAAAGTGTGCTGCAAAAGGAGGGCTTTGAAGTTTCAAAAGACAAATGCTATTCCCAGTGTTCTTTCTGCTTCCTGCTTGCAGTTTGAGAGGTGATCTCTAGGGTGTTCCTGCTGCCTATCCTTCACTCCACAACCACAGACTCTAACCCTCTGGAAGAGCAAGCCCAATTAAACACATTCTTTTATAAGTTGCCTTAGTCATGGTGTTTTATTATAGCAATAGAAAAGCAGCTAAGACATACAGTATTCATGCATGAAATTAATATATTGATACAAAATTAAGATCATATTTGGCTACATCGGTATTGATCTTTGTATATTTATACAAAAATCAAGGTTAACCCTTTTTAAGGTATTGTACCTAGGTAAAACTTAAAAATGAAATGTGAAGTCTTGGCCTTTTGATAGCAACTGTCACAAACTGTATAAGATAATTAAGAGATGCAAACTAATAGTCATTCGAACATGTCATTTTGTTAGGTACTAGCATTGTTTATCACAGATGTTTTCTAAGTTAATCAGAAATCAAGTTGCTAAGAGACAAGCAACATTTGCTTAACCAAATAGAAGGAGATAGATAGGTGGTCTTCAAAAACATCAAGAGATGTAGAATATGACATTCAAAGAAGTTTTCTTAGCTTAAGACTTTTTGATATTGAGACATGTCAGCTCCTGACAGCACCCCCTATTCTACTCCAAGTACAGGATGAGAATCAAAGCATCTCCATTTGGAGATGGCTGCATTAGTGGCAAGCTAACCACAGGTCAGGAAAAAGCCCTTGCTTCAACTGTAAACAGAATGCTGTCTCAGAAGGACAAAACTTGGAAGCAGATAAGTAGACAGCCTAGCTCTGCCAAGACAAGTTAGGCAACTCCTTCATAATTCCTGCTTTCCAATTAATTTCTGTCAGAGAAACGGGGCCAAATGGCTGAAGATCAATGCTCTAATTAATGGAGAGAAATTGGTATCTGTCCAGGCAGCCAATTGTCTGTCATTTCTTAGTTTTGGAAGCTGCTATCTCTACACTTCCTGTTTAATCAGACATATTTATCCTTCTCAAGTCTCTGATGTGGTTGAAGACTAGATAGTTATAGCCTCACAGCTAAATTTCAAGTTGTTTAGGAATTAAAAGGATGTTCTAGGTATAAGAAGATGTTTTTAAGTTGGTAATGCAAGTACGATGGAAATTGAGATAAGTGTAGAACCTTAAGCGCATGGAGAGAGATGGATAATATTGATAGTATTGATGTCGGTTGCTAGGTATGTGTGGATTGGAAATTGGGAATGTATGTTGTGCCTTGTAATTTTCATAATTGTGGCTTAATTATTCAAAAAATGAATTATGAGTTCTGGGAAAAGGGGGAAAGAGTGAGAGGGTGGGGCCAGGAGGGGTGGAGGGAGGGTACTATGTTGGAGATGTAACTTGAAGTAATAAATAAACATTAAAAAATTTTTTTAAAGAATTAAAAAAAAAAGTATATATATATAGTCTTTCTCTCTACATACATTGCTGACCAAATCTAAAAGAACTAGCTCTATATTACTGGATAAAACCAAATATATTGATTTTTTTATATATTATATATTTTTAAAAGTCTAGTTTTTAAGAGAAATTTGGATTTAAATTATGTCTTCCCTTTAATATATATATATATATTATGTCTTAAGAGTCGGCAGAGTTAGAATGTTGGCTTATCACAGGAAGTTTGAGTCCTAACTTCCAGTATAAAACTGTTTCACTCCTTTGGTTAATACTTATCTTATTATAATATTTCATGCATCTGTATTTTTTAAAAAAGTAAATTAATTCTCTGCAGTTGTAAGGATAACAGCCATGGTCATAGAGAGTTACAGATGAAGTACTGCAAAATTTCACAAGTTGTTGGTTTAGACTATAATGACTGAAGAAAGCTTTATTAAAAAATAACATGATTATCTTATAAAATAGCTAAGATTCAATATGTAAAAATAGGGCAAAGGGCCAGAGAGTACACTGGATTAATGAGTTTGCTACCAAGCCAGAAGCATGCCTTCTATCCCTGCAAAACATGGCTGAATGAAAGAACCCATTACCACAAGCTTTTCTCTTACTCCTACATGTGTGCCATGGTATGCATGAACTTATGCATGCATATATGTTTACATGCACACACACAAATAAATGAATATAATTTTTTACAAAGAGGATAAAGGGAATTCAAAAGACTATTTTTAAAGACTCATGAGGAAGGTCATGGCTGCACCTGGTATTTTTAGCACTTCCCTGGTACTACAGGGAAGAATAAGTATAATTTAGGAAAGCCTTGTTTTCAAACTGGGTGATTTTAAATAAGAGTTATTTATCTTAACTAGCTAATGCAAGAGCAATGTTCTACATAACATTTGTATTTTGAAATCAGTGAACTATGTGTCTTGAATTTATCATTATAATAAAGAACAAATTGCCTAAAATGTAAGTCAAAAAGTATAAAAACTTTAGTGTTGCATCAAATCCCCACAAAATATCTTAAGTAATAAAACATCTCTTGTTTTGTGAGTACTTTCCACGTGTTAGAAAGTACCTGGATCTTTTGTACACATTTTTGTTTAATAGTTTACAGTATGTGAAACGTATGGCACTGCCTAGTTATAGAACTACAAGCATAGGCTGAGTGAAGGTAACTTGATAATCACCATAGAAGAGTCCGGTGTTTTCATGACTCAGAATCTGACCTCCAAATAACTATGAAATACAGCATCCCACCCACAAACAACAAATAAGACAGAAAGACAAAAAAGGCCCCAAACCTCACAAACTTTTAAAATGCACATTTGTCCTTTCCATTTGTCAAAGCCAACCAATGAAAATTCTTTTTTAAAATGTCACAAATGGTTTTCATGATAAATTTAACAGAATCCTAATTCTTGAATAAAACCCTGGTCTTTAATCCCAAATGCTGCTAACATACAAGTCTCAAAACATCAGCTTAGCTCTACCTAGCCTTATAATGTGCGTTACACCTGTAGAGTTATTTTTAATACACAAATTATTTACAGGTGTAACCAGGTAATGACTTGGTTGGATTTTTCATGGTTTATCAATGGGCAGTGGAAAGCAGCTTCCAACTCAAGGGCATAGCCATCCTCTTACAATTCTAGTTTTGTGTATTATTCTAGAGTTTAAGGTCTGGGTAGTAGAGCGAGGGCCTCAAAGTCGGCTACAAAAAGCAGAGCAGAGTCCAGGAGAGGAGGTACTTTCTCGGCCCCTTGGCAGGGCTGTGCAAAACCCAACAGTACAACCACGCCTAAACATGACAGTTCAAAAAAAAAGAAGCTTAACTCGCCCAGCTCTTCTGAAACTCTTCCCGCTTCCGCTTCCGGGGAAGAGATTTCTCAGCGCTCCGCGGGGGGTGGGGCTAAAGGAAGCCGGAAGCCAGGCCACTTCCGGCACGGGAAACTCCTGGCTGCGCATTCGCCCGGCTTGACAGGCGCGGTCTCTGCTGAAGGCGATCTCCCTTCACCTCGCTCGGCTTCCCGTTCGCACCCGGCCGCCGCAGTCCCACTGCCCCTTTCTCGAGTCACCCCTTCCCTATGTTCCGGGGCCGGAGTCCGGGAAGCAGAGACCCTCTTGCCCAGTCCCCATCATGTCCGAAGTGACCAAAGAGCTGCTGGAGCTGGTGTGGGGGACCAAGAGCAGCCCCGTGCTGTCGGACACCATCTTCTGCCGCTGGACGCAAGGTACCAGGGCAGGGCTCAGGGTTCCAGTCGCTCTGCCAGGGCTCTGGGACTCAGGCCGGGACGCCCGCCCCGCTCGGTCGCAGTCCCTGCGCTTCACCACCTCGTGTACTTGGCTCCTGACCCGATGCCCTGCTCTTAACCAGTACTGGTGCTTGTCCCCGCTTTAGGCACTCTGGCACCCGCGTTCTGTCCCAGCAGCCCCTCGCTCGGTCTAGTACCTCAGCTGCAGCCCCTCTGTACCTTAACTCTTGCCCTGTACTCGCGCTTGGTACCCCAGCTTCAGTCCTTCTAGTATCCTCACTCTTTCTTTCCTTGTGCCGGCGCTTGGTCACTGTACGCCAGCTCGGGCCGCTCTCCGCACTCTTTCCCGGTAAGGCGCTTGGTCTAGCACCTCAACTCCAGCCCCTCGGACACTCTTTCCTATAGAGCTTGATCCCAGTACCCCGGCTCTGGCCCCCTCCAGACTTCGCGCTCAGTTCTAGTTCCCGGACTTGGTTCCAATAACCCCGCTCGGGCACCACGGGTACCCTGCGCTAGGCTCTATTGCCCCCGCTCTGGCCTGCCGGATACCCCAGCTCCGTCCTACTTCCTATGCTCCAATCAGTGGTTCTCAGCCTTCCAAATACTGCAACCCTTTAATACAGTTCCCCAGGCTATGGTGACCCCTAATTATAATTTTTTGTTACAACTTCATATCTGTACATTTGCCACTGTTATGACTTGTGATGGAAATATCTGAGATGCGACCCCGAGGGGGCCGCGACCCACAGGTTGAGAACCACTTCTCTAAATAGATTTTGATAGGGAGAGAGCTTGGATGGGAGAGTGTTTACCAAAGACCCCCAGTTCCTCTGCCACTCTGGGCTGACTTGCTGAAGGGGCGAAGGGAGCGAGGAGGACAGGTGGACTGCAATGCGTGATGCCTAAGGAGTGCCACCTCTCAGGATCATTACACCCCCAGCCTCCAAGTGAACTTTAAGTTATCAGTGTTTGGAATGTTTTTTGGGGGGTGCGGTGGGGTGGCGATCCAGGTGATTAATGCCAGAAAGCAGTTTCATATTGTAATTAATTATGTGGGTAGGTGTGGTGCTCTAAATGGAAACAGAACTGCTCACTGCAGATTGTTCGCTTGGTCTCATCTAGCCCTGATTTTGAGAGTGTCTGATATTGTTTGTTGCATTTGTAAAAGGAATGTGATCACAGCACTTCCTCTGCCAGTCTAAGGACACCCAGAGTTGCCCTTAGAGGCCACTGCTAAATGTTGCCATGGTAGTCATTTGGAATTATGGGAGGAGGCATCGGGCACTGACTTGCTTCATTAATAAGGTGGCTTTATTTCGTGGTTGATAACTGCATTGAATTGACCACTGCAGTCTCAGTTCTCTGAACACAATATGCAGGTGTAAAATGGTTAGTGTAAAACACAGTTTTACCCAGAGAGAGTCCCTTTGTGAAGTTACATTAGTCAAGTTTCTTTGCTTTACTTGCTAAAAATAAGCCAACAGAATAACACATAGTTGTTCATTTTTCATTGATATGACAGTTTTCATTAACTCTTTGGAAATCCCGTTCACTTAAAGAAAAGTATATGTTTTGGGTTATTTTGAGCAACTCTTATCTAAATATTTACTTGGTTTTATTTTTTACTTAAAAATATACAGCCTAGGAGTGTTTTGCTTCCATCTATGCATGTGTACCACATGCATGCCTTGTGCTTACATAAGCCGGAAGAGGGCATTGGATTCCCTGGAACTGAAATTATGGATGGTTGTGAGCCTGCATATGGGTGCTGGGAATTGACCCCCAGTCCACTCCACAAGCAATCAATACTTTTAGCCGCTGCACCCTCTCTCCAGCTCTCCAATTTTGTTCAAAGGAAATAGCCTTTTAATGAAAGGCTTGAAGTTAATTTGTTTTTGAAACAAGTTATCACCATGTGGCTCTGTCTGGCCTGGAACTCCTACAGATCCACTTACCTTGACCTACTGGGCACTGGGTTAAAAGGCATGCTGTGTCTTGCCAATCCAGACTGACTTTTCTAGTTTGAAACTTTGTTTTTGTTTTCTCCTGTTCATTTGCTTACTTTTGAACAGCGATTTCTCAATGAGCTTTTTTAGCTGAGTAGAGCCACTTACTGTTTCTTCTCCCTGTAAACCACACTGGTGTCCTGAGCCTTGCAGCCGAAGCCTGGGAGAGTAGACCAAACAAGCATCTGCAGTGGTTATTAGGTGAAACGACACAGAGTCCTGGAAACACTCAGAGTCTCTGGAGCCAGTCACACAGGCATCTGAAGAAAGTGCTCCAGACAGAGGGCGTCACCCCTGTAAAAATTTCAGTACCGAATGTTTTCCAGACTGTATTGGGGAACAGGAAAGAGGTCAGTGTGGCTGGGAAGGGGAGAATAATAAACGTTCTAAAAGTAGTATAACCATACAAGGCTTTGTAGCCATTGTAAGGACGTTGGCCCACGTTCTGAATGAAATAGGAGTCACTGGAAAGTCGGGGACCCAGGTTCTGTACTTAGAAGGTTGTTTGGGGTGCTGTGGTTGAGGGTTGACAGTGTTGAGACAGTAATTAAGATCAAATTGTGTCTGAAATAGTCCAGGAAGATAGGTGGAACAGATCAGATTATCAGCAATGCAGACAGTAGGAAGCAGTCAGGTTGACTGTGTCCCATCAGAACCCAAATTCTCTATCTGACAGAAGTAGTATTGATCATACATATGGCAACATTTGTTGTACTTTGAGTTCGATTTTCAGTGTTGGTTTTGTAACTCAGTGTTTGGTAGACTGACTGCAAAGGGCCAATGCCTTGTTTCTTAGTGCTCCTCTGGTACTGCTGCAAATGCTGTCATAGGTAGTGTAGGCACAACTTTTCCAACACATCTTTCATGAAGTGTTTGGGGGGCCACGCTTTCCCTGGCCTTAGTTTAGATCTCAGGAGCTAGGAATCCACACTGTCCCTTCCTCCAAACTTAACGTTGTTTTATTGTTTCACCTGAAGATGGGCTGGAAAAAGAAATACTACTATCTGTAGCAGCTTAATGTGGATTATGGTTTATAATGGGCAGAGATGTATTTGATTAAAATTAGATTTGGGGGTTTCCAGGAACAAGGGACAATCTTTATTAAATAATAAGAAAAATACTATTTTTAACTTAATGAAATGTGAAGGATCATTTAAAAATATAAAATGGGCCAACAAGATAGCTCAGCAAAGCCACAAAGCCTGACTGCCTGAGTTTGATCCTCAGAACCTACATGCTTTGAGAGTCAACTTCTGCAAGTTGTCCTCTCCCAGCTTCATCCACATCCACACACAGCAGGTGTGTGCCTGCGCACACCACACACACACACCATACACAAATAATTCATTACTAGATCATTTCATTCAAAGTTTGAATTTGAGGTTTTTCTTTTTCTGGCATAACTAAATTGTAAATCGCCTAACAAGCAACTAAAAAAAAAAAAAAACACAAATGCAGGGTGGGTTAATTACTTGATACTTTAAGTATATTATATAGTTTCTTTAATTCAAAGATTTTAAATATCTGAAATATGGTGTTATGCTGTACAAGGTTTTGAAACCTTGCTTAACTCTTACTACAACCTGACGAGATAGCAGAAGGTAAATGTCGCTAACATTATTAGCTAAGGAAAATAGGACCACATTCAGATATTTGGCTTAGTTCAGACATCTACCCGAGTCTGGGCCTTTGGTTTTACACTGGTTACTAAGTCTTGGGAGGTCTTAGTTGTCCAGTTGGCTGGAGGGATATGTATATGTACAGGCAAGACTTGAGATTAAAAGACTGGAAATTTGTAAAAATGTTCCTGGCTGGCTCATGTTTAAATTAGGAGCTATAAAACTCGAAACTGAGTATGGTTTCACTATTTTCACGGTGAGCTATGTTACAAAACTGTGTATGTCAAATCAGTTACTAGATGAGTAGTTTTAGACTTAATCAGAAAATTGTTCTTTTTATGGAAAGCAAATTTCTTTTAAATCTGGGAAATAATGTGAGTGGGAAAAAAAAAAAGCACTCCACAAGAAAAGTAGCCATATATTAACAAACTCATATTCAAGGATAGAAATAAAACCAACCCACTGTAGTGTGATGTAACTATAAGCATCACCCATGGATCTTGACAGTTACATCATATCAATAGGATTTTTCAGTGTTTACTAGGATTCACTCCTAATTCACTGTTTAGTACATGAAGGGAAAGTGGTAGAGCCTTATTACTCCTGTGCACTTCCATTTAGTACCAGGAACTCCTTCCTTATTCTCCTTGGACAAACACTGACGGTCTCTTGGCATCAACTCTCTTATCCACAAGGCCCAACCGTGCTTAGCAGAAGAGAAGGTGTGGGACAGGCAGATTGTCAGTGGTGTGGCTGCAGACCCTTGGCTTCCCTTCTCCTCCCTAGGTTGGAGCTGAAGTTTGGCTGTCTTGCTGCGAGGACTAGCACTCTTAGTTGTCGCTTTTCTTATTAAGTTTTTTCCATCCATCCTAACTACTCGCAGCTCTCCATTTATTGTTATCATGAAGTCCAGGATGTTGGGTCCTGGGTAAGCCTGTGTGTGACATCAGCAGACAGTAGTTTTCCCTCTTAGCCGAGTCCTTACTGCTTCTATTCTTCACCCGTGTCAGCTGTCCTTGTGCTTCTCAGAATTAGCATCTGGAGAGTTCCTCAGTTCTTGCCTTTCTTCATGCCCTTCACTCCAGCCAGTGGCTTCACTTTTCTTTGTTTTAGAAATCATCTGAGATTTATATTTGTTAAGTCACCAGCTTTCATGTTTTCTGAGCTCAGGATCCTGTTACAGTCAACATGAAGACAGATGATGTCTTGGTAGTATTGTGAAAACTTCTTTAACTTCAGATGGGTCCCTTGCACCAGTCTCTAGTACTGTAAGTATGTGGGGAGAGGGGTGCATTTGAGGACCTCTGCTTGGCTGGTAGTCACTACTGCTGTCTGTACGTTCTCAGCTCTCTTGTAAGACAGGTCTTGAATTTCTATTTTTCCATATCAGTCACTCAATCAACTCCCATTTATCTGTCTGTCTGTCTATCCATCTACCTACCCATTATTGTTTGTTTTGAAGCAGGGTCTCACTATGTAGCCCAGGCTGCCTGGAACTCACTAAGTAGACCCAGGCTGGGCTCAAACTCAGAGTTCATCCACCTCTGACTCCCAAATGCAGGGATTAAAAGCATATGCCTTTTTTTTCTTTCTTTCTTTCTTTTAAGCTCACAGCCTTCATTCTTTTGGCTAACATCAAATGTCAAAATAATTCTTCATGCTACCATCCTTTTTCCTTCTGTGAAATTTGTGCAACAGATAGTTTGTTTTTCCTGTACCTTCTGTCATTTAACATCTGCCTGTTCTCTCTAGCTCCGAGTTCTCTTTTGTAGTACTTCTAGTGCTATGCTCGATCCAGCATTTTGTTTCTTAGCACTTGTCACAGCTTACTACTCTTGTATTTAGTTGTTCTTTTCTGGAACCTCAGCTACTATATTTCTGTCTTGCCTGATTTTCTAAGCTGTTATCCTACACTGCTGACCCCACCTCTGCTCACCTTTTTAATGTTCTCAGCTTTGCTATCTCTGCAGTACGTGTTGGCATTCACCTCACTGACCTGATTCAGATGATTGCAGTTGCTATCTATAGTCCCAAATCTTGCCCTGAGGTCCAGTATCTCCTGCTTCTAAATGGTAGTAATGGCTGTTTTACATGTTTGAAACTGAACTGTCTTACAACTTTGAAACAAACACCCCTTATTGCCTTCCCTTTCAGAACTTCAACAAACTTTAGTAAGCAGTGAGTATACAGCATATGGTGAAAAACAGTCACCAGTTAAAGACATGATACATTACAATAAATTAACATAAATGTAGATTATGATAAATGCTGATTCTTCTGAGGGATGGTAGACTACTTGCCAGGAAGTGTCTCTAAGGAGTTAACATCTAAAGTGAGTCATGCAGAATATGAAGACCAGAGTAGAGGGAAGCATTTCATCCAGAGAGAAGAGCAAGCATTTCTTGAAAAGGCCTTCATAGCTAAGCAAAGAAAAAGTAAAAAGGAGGTACTTTGAAGTGGTCAACCCTACCATGTCTTTAGACCAGAAAAGGGAGTTAGGGTTTTATTCTACTTTCAGTGAGAGTCCATAGAAAGATTTTAAGCACATTGTGACTAAACCCGGTTTCTATTTCTGAAGTATTCTCCAGGCAGTACTGATGAATAGGAGGGTAAGTTGATGAGGAGCTGGGAGTGTGGTTGGAAACTTTTGTCAGTGTTCTAGGGGAGAGGGCATAATGGTTTGAACTCTAAGGTAGAAGAGATACAGGATAGGAATGGACACATTCAAGATGTGTTTTGGAGCCAAAAGAAATGAAGAAGCCTAAAAGATAAGTCAGAAAGGTCAAGCATGCATTTCAGGCAGAAGGTGCATTAAATACAAAAGCATGGCAGAGCATACCTGTGACCTGGAAGAACCTCACCAGTGGGACTGAAGTCACTGTCAGGGCCACATAAGGACATTAGGTGTGGGCTGGAGAGATGGCTCGGCAGTTAAGAGCACTGATTGTTCTTCCAAAGGACCCAGGTTCAAATCCCAGCACCCACATGGCAGTTTACAGCTGTCTGTAATGGTTGGGCATGGTGGCGCACGCCTTTAATCCCAGCACTCGGGAGGCAGAGGCAGGTAGATGTCTGTGAGTTCAAGGCCAGCCTGGTCTACAAAGTGAGTCCAGGACAACCAGAGATACATAGAGAAACCCTGTCTCGAAGAAAACCTAAAAAAAAAAAATAATAAAAGGGATGTCAAATGCAGTATCTGGTCTGTATTTGGAGATTCTTTGGTTATAGTCAGTAATGGAAGTTGAAAGAGTAGATGAAGCTATTAGAGGTAGATGAAATTCTACATATTACCAGAGAGAACACACAGAAAGGAAAAAAGCATAGTTCCAAAGCCAGACCTAGGGGAGCATCAGCATCTCAGAGGTGCTGAAGAGACACTGAGAATAAACGGGTAAAATGTGCAGCAATCCTGGAAGAGGGGGCAGAGTGGGAGGGTGGGACGGGGTGGGGGGGCTGTGATCCAGATGTAACTTGAATTAATAAATAAATGTTAAAAAAAAAATGTGCAACAAGAGGGACCAGAATGCAAGAAACCAAGTTTCTTCAGACTTTCTGCTCATGATTTCTGGTGACTCTGGAAAATTAGATGAGTCTTTCAGAGTATCCTAGAGGAATCAACAGTGAACATGGTGAGAGTGAGCTAGTGCAGGGAGGGATTAAAAGTGAACTCACAACATGAGCATATAGATAGCTAGGTGGGGCAGAGAGGTTGAGACCGAGAGTATGGGGTGGAGTTCTTTGTGCTAAACTTGGGGCCCTGTCAGAGTGATCTCTCCTGTTTCTCTGACTTCAGAATAACAAAGGCTCCTCGGCCCTTGACTCCTAGCTTCAGATTTCACAGAGCTAACGTAAGTAAGCTTTGGGGTTAGGATGAAACCCTAATGCTTGATCAGACAGTTTTTTAATATCTGTAATCATATGTTAGTTTGTGCACCTGTAGCCCAACACCATCGGACACAGCCCACAGTGGAGATCCTCATGGTAAGGGAGAGTCATGAAGAAACAGAATTGGAGATACCCAAGGTGGACGAGAGAAAATATGTGGAAGATGAGGTGCCATGCCAAGTATGAGAGACTTATATGAAAGAACAAAAGGACTGTGAAGCCGGAGCAGGAATTGGAGGAACAAGTCAGATTCCCTGGCAGGATGGTGTGCTAAAAGTTCTCAAGGGGGAGGAGCAGCATAGATAGGACTTAAGGGCAACTCCGAAGATGCCTTTAGAGAATTGCAAAATACAGTGTGAGGCTTAGAGCTACGAATGGACCACATCTCAGTGGTCTAGAGGAGTTGTGGCTTCCACAGGCTCTCTAGGTAGCAAGCAGAGATGGAAGGGATAGGGGTAGAGGGTGGGAGGGTGGGACTGGGAGGGGTGGAAAGAGGACACTATGATGGAGATGTAACCTGAAGTAATAAATAAATTAATTAATTTAAAAAAAAACTACGTGAAATACACATTTAAATGCTGTCTGGAAGAGAGGCTAAAGGAGAGGCCTGGTGAGGAAGCTTGAGATCTTCAGCATCTTTTTTTTCTTTTTGTCTTTAGAAACTTCAGAGGCAACTCTCATTTCCTTTATATCAAGCATGCTGCATTTATATATACTAAGCAAACTTTAACTTCACTTTAGAAATGCCACTTGAAAATAGCGCTTCCTCTCCATAGGAAAGTGGCTTGTACTAGGTCAGTTCTGTCTCTACTGGGATCTTAAAAGAAACTTCCTATTTCCATCCTTTAAAAAAGAAGAAAACTGTGTAGTCCTGCAAAGACCAGAGTGCCCCAGCTCACGCAAGTCTTTGTAGTGTGCGCCTCTTCTCCCTTCTGCCTGATTATACTTCTTTTGGCTCCTGGCCTGCACTAAATTTCCCTTTGATCTATCAACTTTTCCTGCTCTTACAGCCTTTTTCCTTTTAAAACCGATATTTCCCTTGCCTGAGCATCATTTGCCTACCCTCACTTCCCAGGCAAACACCCTGCCATGATCAGCCTCCAGTTCATCTGTTAATATTTGACGTAGGCAGAGTAACTTGTTCCTTTCTGCACCCAGGACACCTACAGTACCCTTCATTCTTCTGTTACATTAACATTCTTTTAGTATTACCTAGTTTCATGTCTCTTCAGCCGGATTATAAGCTCCATTAGACCAGAGATTGTAGTGGTCATGTATACATTCTAAATTGCAGATATAAGATCTGATGTTTATGAAATATGAACAAACCCATTGTGTTGGCTGAATTACTGAATTTAACCATTAGTGAAATTCAGTAGATCCCTAGCATGTTGAAGTTGAAAGTAAAGATTTTAAAAAGTAAGACCACTGAAGCTCAGGGAAATGATCTGATTTTTCCAGGGCTTCTAGTGGATTCTCCTGACATCTGTCCCAGGGCTATCTGCATAACTTTAGCTGGTATCAGTTAATGCTGACTAGGAATATTTAAAATAAGCTAGAGCCAGTGTGTGAACACTTACTGTCAATTATGCCATTTAGTTTTTAAATTACAGAATGTGACTCAAGGAATGAAATGAAGTAGGCAAATAGGCAAATACTCTGGCTACTGCCTAGCCTGCTGGTCCTTTAAAGTGTTCTCAGGAAATGATTCTTAAAAGGGGTGGGGACTAGTTGAAATGAATAACAACAACAAAAATACTGTCTGGAGAAGAGTGCTTAGATTTCTAGTCTTCTTTCAAGCAAATTAAATTATGTAAAAGTAAGATTTAAGAGGTTGGGGGTGTAGCTTAATGCTGAGTATGCACTTGGCATTCATGTGCTAATTTTAGTCATCAGACCAAGAAATAAATAAAAGCCAGATTTAATGTCCTTCCATTCAAATCTACCCATGCAAATCCACTTTACCTTCCCTGGGTGTGAAATTATATGTGTGTGTCTCTGTGTGTGTGTGTGTGTGTGTGTGTGTGTGTGTGTGTGTCAGAGAGAGAGCGAGAGAGAGAGAGATTGATTTTATAAATATTTTTTGGAGAAGAGTCAGTAGTTGTATAACATTTTCCAAAGAGTCCTCTTGGTTTCTTGAAAGAAAGACCAACTCATTTTCTATGATAACTGTAGATATTTTGTTGTTGTGAAATACGATCTCAAAGCAAAGTACACGAACAATTCTTTTGTAGGAATTATTTTTAATCCTTGCTACTTGCTTTCGTTTTTAGGGTTTGTGTTTAGTGAATCAGAGGGATCCGCATTAGAACAGTTTGAAGGTGGCCCCTGTGCTGTTATTGCACCTGTTCAGGTAATAGAGACTACTTTACCAACTCCGTAGATAAGGGACATGTTCAAAAGCTTAGCACTTGCCTTTGTTTTCTGATGCTTATACTCTGTAGAACAACCAGATATGGCCATCTCAAAACTCTTGCACAAGGAGTTGTAACTGTCCAAAATGAAAATGGATTCAGAGCATGATTAAGACCTTGTCACAGTGCCTTTTGACTGTTTTCAAGGAAAACTAAGAGATATATTGTGATTTTTTTTTTTTAGGTTAGAGATGAAGACCCATTATAATATAATGATCATATTGATCTTATAAGATCAATACGTTGAAAGACTATAATCATAGCAATTAGATTTTATCATTTATTCCTTATACAAAGATGCTCAGAGAAAGTTGAAGATGAGTACATGTTTTTATGGCCTAATGCTTTTTAAATGTTTAACATATCTTAGCTTTATATATTATTTTAGGCCATAGACTGGACTTTCTAAGTAAGTTGCAACCAATTGCAAACACGATTTAAAGAATACTTTAATTATCTTGTTGCACACAAGATATTTTTATTCTGTTTTCAGAATTTCTTTGTTTTAAATCTTAATGTTTTTGAATTTCAGAAATGACTAGTGCTATAAAATGCTAAATTGCTGGAATAAACAGCTTCTGGCTACTGTTATGTATGACTATCAGCGTAACCTCAGAGCTGTTTGTTTATGTTGCATTCATACTTTACAATGTTTGTTAAATAGGAAATGATGTAAATTTACCACTGGTGATGGAGGATATATTTCTGAACTCTTGGTTGCATAATACATTAGTCTCCAACATTATTCTCCATACGCTTACATCACTTACTTAAACATGTGTTTCTCTAAAAGGAAAGCCATCTCAGGGATGGAGAGATGACTCGGTGGTTTAGAAACTTGTTGCTCTTGTAGAGGACACAGGCACATGCATGGTGCACATATAGAAATGCAGGCAAAACATTCATACACATAAAATAAACCTTAAAAAAATTAAAAAAGGTAAAGCAGTCTCCACTGAGTTTTTCAGCATACACCTTTATAGATCATCTTGTTTTTATTTCTTCAAAGAACAAATCCAATTTTTTCACATTGGTAAAATTATTAAGAGAAATTTGAGTGTCTAAATCATGCTTTAGAATTGTTAAGTATATAGAGTGGAAATTTAAGTATAACAATAATTGTACATTTAAATATTCTGTGATTATATATATTTATATAATGCTACTAATTATTATTATATCTATGTTTCTGAGTTAGCCGAGGCAACTTTCAGTTACCAATAGGAATCATGTCTGAATTTGAAGACCTTTGCCCTGTCATGTGTATTAGATTTAGAAATAGCCTCTGTGGTCAGCAATAGTGCTATAGGTTGAAGGTCTGTGAGTTTAGGTAGGCAGAAGATAGACTACAGGCATTTAAAATTCAGTGTACATCAAAAATAAACAAGGGATAACTTTAACATTAAAATCCTGACTGCCTTGTTACAGACCTTCAAGGTTTAGTTTGAAAACACATACTAATATTTTCAATCAATAAAATTATTTTATTTAGTGTTTCTGCTTAAACATCAAAATTAAATCATTAAGAGTAATGAGAGAATGGAATAAGTCAAAATATTAACAGTAACCTTTTGAACTATTAAATTTAGACCATGATGTGTCTAGAAAATGTACATAGGAATAGCATTAAATAGATAATTCATTTATTAAATAAAAATTTTCCAAGACTTAATCACATAGTACGGTAACAGAGCTGTGATCAGTGGTGATATACAATGAAATTTTATAAATACCACTAATATGACAAACAGTTTGGGGGGGCAAATTATTTTAGATCATCTACAATATGCCAAATATATCCGTAAGAAACCCAAATATTAATATACTAGTGCACTAAGAAAAAGGATTACTTTAAGCTCAGAAAAAATATTCTCAATAAATATTATTATCAAGGGATATTGTCTGTCTTACACAGGGAATTAGTACAAACTAAGCAAGGAGAACATTCCATCCCCACTGGCAAAATGGGCATCACAAGGTGGCTGTTGACAGGTAGGGTGATGCTAAACAAGAAAAGAACAAAGACATTTGCTGAATGCAGGCCAGTGAAAATCAAACTGTAGCTTGATTGTATTTCTTTTTTTTTTTTAAACTCTCTAGATGTAAAACTGTTGAGGCATATGTGGGAGGGATGGTCTTAATATTGCTGTCTAGTACAGATTTAATTAAGATTCTGTGAAGGCCTTGTAGACTGTGGTTAGACAGTGTAAATATAGAATATTATAGATTATAGAATAGCAGAGAATAATGTAGATTCTTGATACAATAATATACTTCTGTGAATCTCTCTTTAAAAATAACCCTTCAATGGAAAAAGTTATCTTCATGAAGAAAGTCATTTATAGTAGCAAAAATTGCAACGAATCTAATGTGTTGTAACAAAATTTAAATGTGGACCTAACAGATAAATCTTGAGAACTTCATAGAAGTAGTAATTATGGCTACTGATTTCTGTGAAAAAGTATCATGCTTAATATGTGCATTATAATTCCTTATAAAACCAGTTATTAGGAAAGAATGAAGGAAATATTATATGCCAAAAAGCAGTAATATTAGCAGTGGGATAAGTGCCCTTGCTTTACCTCCAAAGTTAGTACTGTAGATAATTACCCAAGGTGGTTAATGTATCTTGATTGCTGATGATATTATATACTTGATTATAATGTTTGCTTTATTCCTATGTAAGTACAGCAGAACTCTACTGTTGGGAGTGGTAAAATTCTTTGAATTGGTGGCTTGTTAGTGCCAGGCAGTATGCTGATTGCATTGCATACATTTTCTCATAGAATCCATATTGAAATCTTTCTAAGTTTATCCTAGCACTTTTAATTAATGTAGAGTAGTAAATCCAAACTCAAGCTTAGGTCCTTCTAACTGAAAGCAGTCTCCATCCTGCATTCTAGTAACATATGAAGAGCCCTGTAATACTCCTGTTACTTAGACTTGCCGTACACAGATTCATATTTAACAGGTGTAGCCCAAGAACCTAGATTTAAACAGGTCAGCTGCAGTGTACCTAAAGGAGGCACTGTCCTGTGTCCTGCAGCTTTCTGTGACATAGCCAGGAAAAGATTAGGAGTCATTTGTTTTTCTTTCAAATTATATAATGTGATGACTCAGATCATGAAGTTCTGAGCTCTTGTGAGAAGTGGTTACATAGTGGGATTTCCCATCCCCACCCCACCCCATCTAGCCCATAACTCACCATGGTAGACAAGGGCTGTACTCCTGAGCTTCATCCATGGCACTTTTGTATTTTAGCTTAAGACAGAATCTTCCTGAGTCTCCCAAAATGGCTAATGGTATTCCTTGTCTAACAGATCAAAGCTAACAGAAAAGAAAGAAACATTGTATTTAGATGTCTCTTACCCCAGAAATCCAAGAGAAATGTAGAGTTGTTCCTGTAAATCTTCCACCATGTGAACAGAACACTAAGTTTCTATAATTTCCACTTACGTGTCTATTATTAGAAAATATGTAACTGAGATGGGTAATCTGTGAGTCTGGGATGGAGTTTATATTAATATATTCTAAGTAAATAACTGTATATGCTGAGATTTGACTATGGGGGAAGACTTTGAAGTTTTAATAAAACTACCCAAAGGATCAGAAAAGTGGTATTAATTTTTTTTCCATTTTAAAAAATAAAATAGCTACATGAGATGTGAGAGTAATCCATTCTAACTTTGCTTTAATTGTGTAAAGGCATTTCTTTTGAAGAAGCTTCTGTTTTCCTCTGAGAAGTCATCCTGGCGGAATTGCTCAGGTATGCTAGCTGGCTTTAAAGTATTTATTCCTTCTTCTCTTTTAAAATCTGGTCTATCCAGCATTTATTGTTAGTAATTCTTTTTTTTTTTTTAAGTTTGCCTTCAGTAGGAAACGATACAATAGTATTTCTTGAATGTTTCAGAAAGTTTTATAAAAAGTGACTGTTTTAAAATGTTCATTTTTCAGAGTTTTCTTAATAAAAGACAGAAGATAGAGGTATTATGAGTAAGGGAAAACACTTAGCCTCTTGCTAAAATGGCTGTTTCTCTGAACCTTTGGAGGATAGTATACCCATAAAGAATACCTGTATTCTCTGGGGTGTGTTCTACAGGGTCTTCTATGTAACGAGGCTAACCTGGGACTCACTGTGGAGGCCAGGCTCTTCTCAGACTCAGGATCCTTCTCCTTTGACTACTTATTGCTAAGGTTATATTCCTGCACCATCATGCCTGTTGGTTGTTGTTGGTTTCCCTCCATGTCTCTCCTGTTTTCTTTTCTTTTTTCTTTTTTTTTTTTTGTCTTATTGAGCGCGTATCAAAAGCTCAGCACTCTCTTTTTATTCCTTTGTCTTTTATTATAATGCACTATTAAATGGGAACACTGACAGTAATTACATCACAGATGAAGCTGTCACAGTATCTCCAACTTGAATAAGACAGATACAGGATGCTACCAGATAACAAACATTTGCATTGCACTTGGCGATTCCCTCACTTACAGAATTTCTTATGAGTCTCATAGTCACTTTCAGAAGAAGGCAGGATATTACAGTGCCTTTTGTGTGTAAGAACAAAATAGCTTCTATTCTAACTCATGACTACACAATCTCCGTGTGATTTTGAACTGAAGGGTTAAAGATGTCCTTTATATTTAGTGTTAATATGAAATGCCCTAAAGAAAATTTTCAAGAGAGTTATTAACATGACTTTTAATTGCAGAAAACATTTCTTCCTCAAAAAATACAGTCTGTTTGACAAATTTGGAAAGCATTGT
Source organism: Lophiomys imhausi (assembly GCA_907164525.1). Lineage (NCBI taxonomy): Eukaryota > Metazoa > Chordata > Mammalia > Rodentia > Muridae > Lophiomys > Lophiomys imhausi. The sequence goes on along the minus strand of CAJQZJ010009351.1, from coordinate 7,156,778 downwards.
CATAATGTCATGAAGGCTGTGATGCAGTGAACAGAAACCATTACTGACTAAAGAACTTCAATCCATTAGAAAAGACAGAAGCCTCTTTTATCATAAAATGTGATATAAGTTGCTGTTACACAGGCTTCATTTAGAAGTTTGAGTGTGATAATACATCTGGAGAAGGGCACCGCTTGAGAGAGGAAGGGGCTGCCCAGGTTCTGGAAGAAGTGGCCTTGCCTGTCCCATTTCAACAGAACACCCATGCTCAGCTTACTGTGGGATGTTGTAGTGGCTTCTGGTTTATGCAGCGTAACTGGCTGCTTCTGCTATTATAATGGATTGTGGGTTTTGTGTGCTGATGGTATCTTATCACCTTGCTCTTGTTCCTATAAATTGATCAGACATTAGAATTCAGAAGATGAGGAGAACAAAGGTCTCCAGGGGCCATGTTGTTCCTTATGCTTGATCTGCAGGAAAGGGAGCCTGAGTGCTCAGATGCTTGAGACAGAGATGACTAGCATGTTCTCACAGTGTTAAATTCTGCACTTTTCAGTACCCTTCTTCTAACTGATGCTAGTATTTAAAGTGATAATATTTTAATTGTTAGGCACATTGTTTTTCTAAAGTCATTTGTAGTCTCCTGGTTATATATGAATTTTCCTCATTCTTAAAACAATTTTCATTATTAAGCCAAGGCATTCTTACTATTTCTCGTGACTGAATTTTCTTTTTCAGACAAACCATTATAACTTATATTTTGGTTATTTTTAGAGGAAGAGCAGAAGGCGCTCCTTTGTCATACCTTATGTGATATTTTAGAAAGTGCTTGTGACAGATCTGGATCATACTGCTTGGTTTCATGGTTAAGAGGAAGGACAACTGAGGAAACGGCTAGTATTTCTGGGAGTCCTGCACAGTCTAGTTGCCAAGTGGATCATCCTTGTAAGATACATTCTTATTTTGTGAAGTAATTTCTTGTTCTTTTGTTTTAGTAAAACTATTAAAATTTTTGAAGAGGAAATATTTTAAGTTTTTATAGCACTTTATCTTTAAAGTTAAGTAGTAATCTTTAATATTTTCTATTTCTTTTTCCATTGTTATAATTATGATAAGATAGTGTACTTTTGCAGAAGGGGTCACATTTATCTTTTAAACATCTTTAAAATAATTCTAGCTAAATTCTGCTTGATGAAATCTCTTTTGAGTATCAGAACTTTGATTTTTAATCTAAAAATCATACATTGTATGCCATAGATTCAGGTGCACAGTGTTCCTGTGATGAGAGGGGATTTCTACACCATTAAATGCTTAACTGTCCTTAGTTGCTTACAAAGATGGAGACGTTTCCTTAATTTTACACTATTCTTTTGCTCCTGAACTTTTTGGAGATTGTTCTATATATATATGGGCTAAGGATAGGGTAGTTTTGTTTTACTTATGTCTTAAGTTTTCCATGTCTTGACTGTAGTTTCTTTCTTTTAAATAATGTAAATAATATCTACTCTTGTTCATAAAAATTACACACTTAAACATTCTTAAAAGTGGCCTCAGTATTACCAAAATGAACTAGTAAATTAGAGACTTCTGGTAATAGGGAAAATAGGAGTTGCTTTTCAGATTTGCTTTTGAGGAATAATCTTGCTACTAGGTGATTTTTGATAATTGGTAGTCTTAAATATGTAGACCAAATAATGATTTATTCCACCTATCCTGCAGTACACTCACTACCTTCTATATAAAAAAATGGATTTGTAAAAATTAGATACCTGACATTAGAAAGTAAATATTTGATTGTGTATAAAATGTATCATTTTCCATATAGATTATCTACAAGACAGTGTTGCCTCCCCTGAGCTGAAATGTCCCAGTGTTTTCACTATTGTTCTTTTCCCTACCTCTGCAATAGAAAAGCTTGTGCTTGGAAACATTTAATAACACATTTTTGAGGAATAATTTTAAAAATTTAAACATTTGTATAGTTTCTTTTCAGGCCTTTAAAACTTTGCCTTTCAAAAAGCATTTGTTTTGGAGTTGATAAGAAAGACAAATGAAAACTATTCCAAAGGGTGGCCATAAAACATCATTTAAGACTAATTTTAAACTGTTTTGTAAATTTTCCTGTGTAAGCGTATTAATAGTTTCATTTAAGATACTAAATTTTGAAAGAGAGATACTTAAGCTATTCAAAGGGTTTAAGCTCATTCAGCTTTTTGTTTGGATTTTAGCGCATACCATGTGCTTAAGTGCAGTAAGTGGTGCATTCCCACATGAACAGCTAGGATGCTCCAGAGTAAAAGGCCTCATAGCACATTCCTAGTCTTCTGAGCAGCTGATTTAGATGGGCATGTTATACTGACTCCTCCTCCAAAAGACATGCTGTAAGAGTTTCTAGTTTACTCAGTCCCTCTTTTTAAAATAAACATGACATAAAACAATATCTGAAATATGCTTTTAATTTTGCATATATTTAAAACATTTTATTAACTGAAAGTTTGAAAATGTATCTTAGATACTACATTGAAATATTTATTCCATATAACAATCTGTTTTACCTGTTTTTCTTCGTTCCCAGCTGTGTTCCTCCTTTTATTTCATTTTATTTTCATCATTTCTGACTGCTAAGCTTTATTTTTTGCTTGCCTCTTTAAAGTACTCTCTTTATGTCAACTTCGCAGTACAGCATAAGCAGACACTATAAAACAGTATAATTTGGATGAGGTTAAACAGAATTATTTTATACTCAAAATTTAAATATGAAGTATTTTCCCCTTTTATTGATATTACATTGTATAGAAGCATTAATTCCATTGGCTTTTGTGGTGTGTACATTTTTTGCTTGTTAGTAATGCACACTTGTTTGCAGTAGTGAATTCTTGGGTTCAATTTCAGTTTGTTTCCCACATAAACCAAAAGATAAATTAATCCATTTGGACTTCTAAGGATTTTAGAAAGTCATTTGAAACACTGAAAAGTTAAAATGAGGCTATATAAAGCTAGTATAATGTGATATTTTAAATTGTAAATAAAATTTTTAATTCTGATTTTATAATCTTTTTTTAATCACTAGTGAAAACTTATATGTGTGACTTACCACAATTTGCTTCAAGAAATTGTTCATTGGAAGAAAGTAAGCATTTTGATTAACCAATTTAAAGGACTTTATCTTTTAGAAGCCAAGACTGAATCTACATTTCGGTGTGGCTGGAGCTTGGTGCTCAATAGATTTGCTGTGTGGCCTCAGGTCCTTCTTTTCCAGCTAAAGCTGATGAGGCCACGAGCAGTAAGTGAGGTCAGGCATGACATAGTAAAGCCTTGGTAGATGTCATCATCACTTTACATGTTTTCTTAAAAATTTTTAAAACTTGTATTTTATTGATATAATCTTAACAATTATTGAAAACTTGTAAATGATTTCATGAATAAATGAGGAAACAAACTTAAATCTGTCCTGGAAGCTGTGGTTTCAGTGCTATGCCTTTTATTCACATTCGTTTAATAAGTAACCACTAAGCCTAAGGATTTTATATTGAGAAAGATTAGCTCTGATGGTTACTTCTATCCATAAACTGGGGGATTATTTTAAGTTCAGGACACATGACAATGTGTGACAACAGGCAGTAGTCCCTCCTAGTTTGCATGTTCTCCTAGGTGTGACCGAATTGTACAGAGATGTTCATTACTTAGTAACCTTCTACATTCTCAGTACTGTATCCATTTTAGTTATAACTATAGGAACTAAGATGATGAACTCTAAATTCATATTATTATAAAGTTCAAAGTAAACTGAGAATTGTAAGGAAATAAGAAATAGGGAATGTTTTCATTGCTTGAAAGTATTTACAGCCTGCTGTGTGTATCTTGTGTCATTTATCTGCCATGTGTAGTGCTGAAAAGTGTCTTTTATGTATAGCTGCCTTGGCTGTCGAAGAGCTTGGCTTTGAGCGATTTCATGCATTAATTCAGTAAGTAACATTGAAACATTTAAAATACTTACCTCATGGACACAATGCTATTTTAAGTCTGTTCATACTGTGGAAAGGTCCTTAGACTTACATAGCACTTCTTAACTTAAACATGAGCTTAAAATACCTTGTTTGAGCATTAATTTGCTTTCATATTTAAAAATAGCATACACATGTGTATGATTCCAAGTCCTAAAGTAACTATCCAAGTACATTTTTAAACACTAAATTAAATACCTCTTCATCATTATCAGTGAAAAAAATTAATATGCTTTTCTGTTTTGAATGAATATAAAGCCATTTGTAGTGAGACAAATACTAGGATTATTTTTCTGTCAAAATATGCTTCCTGTAATTTTTATTAAAAGTAATTTCATCAGCACCTTTAAAGATTTTATTATAAAATCAAAGGAAGGCTGCTATGTTGACAGAATTATAGGTGGCATTTTGAAATTTAACATTAATTTCTGTTAAAAGAAGCCACAAATGTATACTGTAGTTTTAGCCCTCAGATGTTTAATGAAGAGCTTTAATGCTTTAAATAATAGTTTTCTGGTTATTGAACATGACTTTGAAGAGGGCCAGTCTGTTGGCTACATAATTGCGTAGATTGACGAGCTGGTGTCAGGTACTATACCTAAGAGACATGGAAGCTCCCTGCCAGTACTCAGAATGTCTTAGTATACTGGGCTATATATGGTAGGAGTCGTCAGCAACAGTTTTTGCTTTTCATGGCTAAATTTGCTTTTAGAGCTTGAAGGTACTTAATAAAAATCTCCTGTTTATAAATTATAATAAGTAAGGACTTAAATATCTTTCAGATTATGAGTAATCAGGATATTAATACTTAATTCTTCTTCCCTCTCCCAGAAAAAGATCATTCAGAACTGTATCAGAATTAAAAGATGCTGTCTTGGACCAGTATTCAATGTGGGGAAACAAATTTGGAGTCTTGCTTTTTCTCTATTCTGTATTACTGACAAAGGTTTGTTTAAGATGATTTACTTTCTTAGCTCAGTGCTGTTTTTCCCATGTGCTATTAGAAGCTGTGTGGCTGCTGTTGGGCCACCCAAGGCAAGAATCTTGTCGCTGATAAGGAATTTGCTCCTGGCTTCATTCTTTAGCCATTGCACACTTTCCTCCCTCTGCCCTTGTGGTCTGCAGAGGTGATTGATAATGCTGTAATCATAAAATGCTGTCAGTTCTTCCTAATTTTGCTGTTTCTTCCATCTTAGTGATATCTAGCACTTAAACTGTTAGCACTGGTAGAAACTCTGACCCCCAGTCTTCTGAATTTGTTTGCTAATCATTATGCTAGTTTCTCATATAGTGTCTCATATTTTTAAAAAACTGTTTTCTTTAATAATTTTGTTTCCTTCTTTATGTGTTCTCTCACTCTTCTCTCCCTTTCTGAATTTTAGAATTCCAGAAGAGTTATTTTCTGGGTCCTGTGTAATTGTTCTTATTTTTCTTTTATGGGTAATTATTGATCTCAGCTCACCTCTCTGCAATTAACTCCAGCATGCACACTTCTGGTCCTGTCCTGTTTTTGCAAATGCCAATTTCAATTGCTTATAGCCTTTCAGTCTCACCTGGGTTATCTGCTGATTATACCTTGTCTTTTTTTTTCTTTCTATTAATGTTTTTGAGCATTGACTCTATGTATGATAGGTTTGTGACATCCTTTTTTTTTTTAGGTTTTCTATTTTTCACTATCAAAATGACTAATTATATTATGATCATGATTTGGTTAGATTTGTTTTATATATTACATGCAAAAGACATTTTGGGAAAATAGAAGATAGGACTTAAGAGCAGACTCTGGAAAGTAAGGACCAGTCGATGCATGTAGGGACTTTATGGATGAGAAGAATTTTACAAATGGTTATGAACAGCAAGTCTAAGGAGGAAAGGGATTGGGGTACATCACAAGTTTGGGGATCATAAATACTTCAGGCCTACTGCAGTGTGCTATACCTAGGGACAACTGTGGAAGGTGATATTCACACCTTTTATATAAAAAGTCTCTTGTGAATTGGGCAAAAATATTTAAGGTTTCATATAAGAATTGGAACATAATACAGTTTTTAATATGGAAATGACAAGATTTTTGTTTTCTGGATAAAAGGTGCCTAAATTGGGATGAGAATTTGTGATGAAGAGATTTGGTCAATGGTATACTAGAGTCAAGGAAACTAGGAAAGTAATATTGGAGTAGAAGCCTAAAGCAGAATGGTGACCATAGAATGGAAGAGAAAGGGAATGTATTTAGAATAAAGAATAAGTACTAAGAGAAATCAACCAAATATTTAAATGAGGTCAGGCGGTTGGGGTAGCTGTAGTTTCAGTGGCTAAGGTGTTGCACCCTTCATGAACTTTTCTTGACTATTTACTCCTGCCCAGTGTTTATGCCTCAAATTCTGATACTTCCTGTATCCTTTGTCCTTTTTGCCATTATGCTAGTTGTTCCCTCGGACACCTTTAACTGTTACTCTCTGAAGTGATCCCCCTTCTGCCCACCAACTGTGCCACTTGTTTCCACTGTGCATTTTGAGTTCCTCAAAGCCTGCTTTGTTTTGTTGTTGTTCTCTGGGATGACAAGTCAAGGCTGCAGACAGCTCTGTTTTCCCCTATGGTTCTTAGGCAATCATTTAGCATTTTGATTGTTGGTTGTCTATTTTATGCTTAGCTGTGACCTAGAGCATAACAGAGTCAGTGGTTCAAGTTAGGTGAACAGTGCTGTGGCTGTCACTTCCTGTCATTTTAGAGTTGATGAAGTTAAGATCCCTTGCTCTTCCTGTGACTCTCCAGCGTCCTGTTTGTCAGATTGAAAAAGTATCAGGAGATTGTTTTTAAGAAATTAGAAACTTCCTGCTCTCATAATTGATATGTTATTTTGTTACTATATATTTAAATTACCAATTTGGGGGAGAAAATACAGTCATATGTAAACTTTCCATTTTCTTTACTTATTATACCTTTTATGTACTAAATTTTATATCTCTATCTAAACTCAGAAGTCTAAGACTTTACTATAAAGTTTTGATGTCCTAAAATGAAATTAGTTTTCTTAGTAGGTATATTGGGCTTTAATTTAATTTAGCCTGAAGTTAAACAAATATTAACTTTTGTATTAAATAATTTCCTCTTCACTCTTGAAAATTATCTATGTCCCCTTAACCAACATTAGATTTACTAACTCTCAGCCCCTTAGTGTCCTTTATAGAGCCCATGAAAGATAATGGAAAGTAATCTTTGGGGAGCTACTTTTTACCATCTCAAATGTACCCCCATTCCAAGTATGGGTAATTTGAATAGTATTTTATTAACATATAGTCTAAACTGGTCATACTTTGTACTTTAGTTTTAAAATGAAGTTAATGACATCTTGGTTTCTTTAGGGCATTGAAAACATAAAGAATTCAATTGAAGATGCAAATGAGCCTTTGATAGACCCTGTGTACGGGCATGGCAGGTAATGGCTCCAGTCTACTATCTCCTACTGAACTCTAGGCTTTAGGAGCAGGCATTATCGATGAGTGTGTTGGCAACAGAAGTCTCTGGGCTTGCCCAGCCCTGTGCTGCACAGCTTGCCCTGCTTTAGCCAGTCTTTGCGTGTGTGCGGCCAGTGTTGACATCCAGGTTCAGGTTGCTTACACATGACTGTTATTATGACAAGTATCTTATTTATATTACTAATGGGAAAATGTGTTAACGAAATTGCACTGACCTTTATATCCATTTATGTTTTTTTAAACATCTAAATTTGCTCACATTAACTTAGAAATATTTTCTCACCTATCTGTGTTAGTTTCTTCATGAGATAAAACAGTTCTTTTCTGTTTTTTTTAAGTTATTTTTCCCAAATCATCAATAAGATAATGATAATTGATCTATTCTCACACAAATCCTTCCTTTTAGTGTGTATGCCTTAGTTGCTAAGATTCACCCATCTTCTATCAAAGAACGCATATTAAATACAATTGTAATGGTTGCCATCTGCTACAAAGAGAAGTTTCTTTGGTGAGGGGTGAGAATTGCATGTATAAAGATGAATATTTTAAATGTAGTTAAGGATTATGCTGATTTAGTAAAGTGGCTTTTGTAGGTTCATCTCCAAGACCCATGACTTCACTAGCCAGGTAGTGAGGTTTCCAGTCCCGGTTGGTTGGTTCTCCAATACCAAGTAGTCATCCCCCAAATCATGTGCATGCAAGTGACATTATGTAGACTGAGTAGTTTGTCTTTATGTAGGAATACAAAAATTGAAGGAAAAATAGCAATTATTTTGAGAGCAAGGGGGTACATGGGAGGGGTTGAAGGAAGGAAAGGGAAGGGGAAAATGATATGGTTATAAATCCAAAAATTAGTAGATATAAAAGTAAATGTAAATACTAAGAAAACAGACTAGTTTTTATTCATTTAAATATGACATCTTAAAGGTGCTAGGCTTCTGAAGTCATGGTAACAGAAGCCATTGTAGTGTAGCACTAAGGACCTCACCAAGGCCGGGCGTAGAAAAGGCAATTTGAGGTTTCTTCTTATTTTGGGTTTTAACATAATTTAATGTAAAAAGTCATTTCAAAACACTTTATTGTAGGAATTACTTGATTTGAAGAACTAGTTTTGTTCCTATTTTAACTGATATTTAATTTTTATTGATAGCCAAAGCTTAATTAACCTCCTACTGACGGGGCATGCAGTATCTAATGTATGGGATGGTGATAGAGAGTGCTCAGGAATGCGTAAGTATGTTCTTTGCTGTGTTCTTAGATGATTAATACTTTAGTGAAAATGAGAGGTTGATGCTCATCTATGTAATGCTCTACATTATGTAGTAAGTAAGTGCTAAGGTAAGTGCTTTCTACTAGAAGAACCCTTTATGGTTTCCAAGACAGTAGAACATTAAAGTGTAGATTTTTAGAAGCCGTCTTGGGTCCCAAATCTATGAGCTCAGTCAGGGTTGATCCTCAAGGCTTTGGTTTTCTCTGGATGGTCACTGGAACTGTGAAGTTCATTTTAGAGATGGTAATCTGTCTCTTAGTGGATGTAACATCGGAGTACTTATGAAGGGCAGTACTGCATTCAGTCCTGGAAGTTATAGGAGATGATGAAGCAGTTGAATTACTTGTTTCGACAGTATCCTGGTTTTTCTACTATTTCTAATATACACTTTAATATGCTGAGCTGATTTAATGTTTTCTGTGTCTACTCCCCTTCCATCAACCTTCCCATTTCTGGTTTCAGTTACTTAGTTTTCAGTAGCTTCTTACATTGTCAGGAACATCAAGCAATGCACAGTGGCCTGATTAGATGTTTGACAGAAATGTTACCAAACAACAGAGAATATATTATATTTGAAAACATGTTACTACTTCTCACTCCCAAATGAAGGATTCTTAACTTTTAATTTGATATTTTCTAAAATTTTAGAAATGTGTATAGTTAATTCACTGAAAGAATACAATGTTCAGAAAAATTTGATTGAAAGTTGCAGAACTCCAGAATTTATAGCAAACAACACAGCCTTGCACTGTCCTGTTTGGAGGCTGAGAGCCTGACTTCCTGCACTAGGAGATGAGGCAGCACAGCTCATTTAGTGGGGGCGTTAGAGTCAGAGCCCAGCTTTGCTGACTACATAGATAAACAGATCCCTACAGTGCTCTGTCTTGTTCTGCTCTCTGTCCAACACATTCCTAGGACTCTCCATTCTGACGTAGATTTTAAAGCAGGGGATCCTGCTGGCTAAAGTACCCAGCCCTCCTGTGTAATATGCAATTCCTTTGATTTCTCCCTACCCACCTCCTCCTTCCTCTCAAGCTTTCTGGTCTCTGAGGATCTGCTATAAGGTCAGATAACCAGGAAAGGAACTGTGGCTAAGTATCTCTTCCCACCCGGTCTCTTACACTGCTACTTCCTACTGTTTGCTGTGGCCATAACTGTTAGTCTTTTGTTTGTTACTAAGTTAACCTGGTCCAATTTCTTGTACATTCTACAATCCCAGGTTATTCTACTACAAAACCCAGATGTCTACCCGCCTGCCTCCCTTAGGTACATAAGCTCTTACCATTTTGAGGGTCTTACCTCAGTTATAGAATTTGTTCATCACTTATATAAGCCTTGGTTCCTGGTAGGTGCAAATGCATTCTTTTCTGATTCTTGAAGTACTGCCATTGAAGACTAAGACTGTCATTTTACTATGGGTAGTTTAAACTACAGTTTAAGGATCAAAACTAGAAGATAGAGTTATCTTCAGAAAGAGATTGCCCAAGTGTGCTAAAATTTTCCATTCACTCTTTAGGAATGGTGACTTGAACTTAATTGTGCATCCAGATGTTTAAGCATAAAATAAAATCCATACATGTATTCATCATTTACTGTGTGTATTTCCAGCTTAGACTACATGATAAGAAGTATGGAACATAAAAATTATATAGATGTTTTAAAACATTCAGACAAGTCACTTCTCTTGCTTTAATTTCCTTTTATTTGGAAGTAATACCTTCTTCAAGTGGTTATTGTAAATGTTCTGTGATGTCTGCATGGACTCATAGGAGGAGCTCAAGTCTGTCAAGCACTTATTCACATTTGAACATGATGATTTGATACATGGTGAAATGAGACATTTAAATAAGAACCATAGACATGCTGAGGAGGAAAGAAGCTTTTCCCACTGTGTCTATGTTGGTGTAAATAGAGACAGGAATTTTAATGGGGACAGATAGCATGAGCAAGAGATTTTGGAGGAAACATACACATTATATGTTTAGACAGCAAAATAGACAGATCCACTAGAGCAGTGTATATTATTTGGAGACCTTAAAATGATGAATATACAGACCCCTGCTGAGAACAATTAAAGGTAGAATTTTTAGGAACTGGGACATGGCCATAAAACTTAAAACTTCTAGGTGATTCTGCTCTGCATCTAGGTTTAGGAGCCAGTACAAGTGTGATAGATACACTTATGGTATGAGTTTATTAAAATAACCAATTATGAGAATGTTTTTGTTTAATCCCAGGTGTGAGGCTGCTTAAGACACAGGTGTAAAGTATTAACTGTCTTGGGAGCTAGCAGTGGCTTAGCCAGCTGCATCAAGTTTAACTCAGAGGATTGAGAGAGGGATAAAAAGTCAGAGCCCCAAAGAGAAAGGAGGCTCTACAAAGAAGTAGAAAAAAGGGGGGCTCTACAAAGAAGAGAAGGGACTGTAAAGAAGAAAGAGGTTGCTGTTCTCCTGGCTGCTGGTGCTCCCCCACTGCTGCTTGTTCTTCCTGCTGCTGTCTCCTGGTTTGCTGGACTTCTACTGAGACTGGCATTGCCCCCAAAGAACCCAATGACCCTAATCAGCAGGAAGTAGCCCAAAGAGATTCCTTCCCTTCTCCCTTTAACCTTCTTTCTCTCCTGCATAGTGTTGGGGGTTTGGAAGGAACAAGGGGTAGAAGTGGAGGTAGAGGTACTAAGTACAGTAAAAATAATTAGAGTGAATAATATAAAAATAATAATAAAAGCCACCTTGCTACCAACACTGATAAAAGGAAAAGACTTGTCAGCATGGGCTTGGATGAGGAAACGGAGGCTGCTGAATGCTGTGCCATTGTAAGCACTGAACAGAGAAATAACACAGTAGGATCTAGAAAAAAGGATCCCGTCCGTTTGTAGAATTGTTACAGTGGAATCATGAGTTGAAAGCTATGACACACACTAAGACAGTGAGAGAGGATAGTGATAGACAATGACACAGAAAGGAGACGAGAACAGCGTATTTATTTCCTTCCTACAAGCAGTGTATTTTGGATGTGTTTTGAACCTCAATATGGTTAATGAAACTGAGGCTTGGGTGATTATTAATTTGTCCAAAGTGAAGCAGCAGAAACTAAATTAACAGGACTCTGACCATGCCAAGGCCTCTGCTTGTTCTCTGTAGCACACCCTCCTTCTCAATCACTCTTCCTCTGTGTTAGAGTCTGCAGGAGGTAGAACTTGTAGGACTCACATTACACGTGAGAGTGAAGTGCACACAATTAACAGGATTTTAAGCTGCTTTGAATACTGTATTAATTAACATATAAAACATGAGAAAGCCCGTAAAGATATATATATATATATATATTGACAGTATGCTTAATCCTTCTGATATACTGCCATTATATCCATGATATAGTTAGAAAATGAACTGTGCAGTATCTCTCATTCTAGGAGAATGGGGGCTAATAAGATAATTGAGATTTGAACTGTCTAAGGGAGTTGTTCTTCAGCATTGTGGGCAAGAATTTTGCTGCTGAGCTGATAGAAGTGAGGCCTTGATGAACTTCATCTTTTTGTTTTAATGATTAGAAGTTGCCTCAGCTGTACATAATGGAAAAGAGCCAGTTTTAATCAGGAAGCAGGAACATGAATGTGAAGTAGCCTTGGAGGTACACATTCTTTTAAAGAAATGATATGTGGGGGTAGGGGGAGAAACAGGCTTCATTCAACTGAGGAAATTTAGGATATGGAAGTTTACTGAGGCTGTAAGTGATCATGGGAAAATGTACAAAAATGAAGAGAAAAGGTGAGAATCGAGGGCTGTAAGGGATAAAGAGCTTTTATGAACTTAGATTAGAAGAGGGCAAATAGGACTGACTTAGAGAAGATCCAAATTATAAGACTGTTACGTTATTTGGGGTTATTTGTTTTGTTTACTTGGCAATACTCCTCTAATGGGGGAAGAGAAAGTGGATATTAGGTGTGACCTGGGAATGTTCACTGAAGGATGGGCAAGGCATTTTTTCCACCTTTATTTATTAAAGTTATTAGTGTTTGAACTGTCCTGTGTGTCTTTTGCCTTGAGCAGTTTACCTTGGATGAGCATACAGATGGTTTTCAGTTTGACTACTATAAAACAAATCTGTAATAAACATTGTGTGTGAGTTCATCCTATTTTATGTTCCTGCAGGACTGGTTTGTTAAACTAGATGTATATTAAGGATTTAGTCATCTGTTGACTTTTTCTTAGTGAAATCTTATCCATGTACTAAGTGTGCCATCCAGTCAAAATGTAAAATAAGTCAACCTGAAATACCTTCCTCACTTTATAAAGAAATGCAGTTCCCATCAGCAGAGCTCCCCATACTTTCATCCACTCCATGTTGACAACTAAAAGGGGCATTGGAAATCAGCCTAAATGACTTGTACCTGTGAGGCGCTCCTGTGATCTTCCTGGAAGAGCGTGTGATCTTGGAACAGGTGTACCTCGGGAGGAAGCAGGCGGTTGACCAATGAGAAGACATACTGGTGCATAATTAGGGGGAAAGCTATAAAAAGGAAGCCCCCCCCCAAAAAAAAACTCTTTAGAGGCTTTTTCCTTGAAATTGCTTCTCATTGCTGCAAAAAGATTCCAAATGGCACCTTCCCAAAGGGTGCGGCTGCCAAAGCCTGAGACCCACCAGAGATCTCGGTGAGCAGTCAGCAACTGCCAGCATCAAGGACACACAGATGGAAAAGGGCTGACCCCAAGCGGAGGGTCACCAGTGTCCTGTGCCTAGCAAAAGACGGTGAAGAGATCATGGCCTCAAGTGACAACACCGCCTGAGGCAGCAAGCTCAGTCAGGCAGAAGAGGCCATGAGGCGGGTCCTGCCAAGGGGAGGTTCGGAAAAGCGGGAGGCCTGAAGAGAAGACTGTGCCAGCTCCAAGACTGTGAGCAGAGTGCTGCAGCCTGGGCTCCAAGGCTGCACCAAGTGCCAGACCTACCAAGTGTCAGACCTGCCAAGAGGAGATTTGGAACAATCGGTCAGACTTAAAAAACAAGTGGGAATGTGCTCCCTGCCCTGTGTAAGCTTGGCAGTCTCTGACAGATGGAGGAGGTCTCAGCACCAAGCAGAAGCAAGATGGCAGCCATCGAAATGACCAGAGCCTGGGGACAGCGGCAGCGGCTGCTGATTGAGATGCTCCTGCAGACGGATTGCAGCTGTTCCTGTGTTCCCATTGGCAGGTTGGAACTGACGGCTGACAAGTTGCCCCAAGGAAGGAACCATGCCTGAGATTGCCTACATCTTGAAAAGTATCCTTGTAAAGTGCCTAGGGTTTGTGGGTTGGTAAGTGTTCGTAGATATTAATAAACAGTTTATAAATTACACCTACAGACAACTACTAGTCTGTTTTCTGTTCCTATACAAATAGAATTATACAATATCTGGTGTTTGTGACAAATTTCTTTCTCTTTGAACAGTGTAGCTCTCTACCGGTGCTTTATTTTTGCCCATGAGCAAACAATATTGCAGTGTGTGGGTGAGCCGTACATATTTATTCACCACTAATTGCTGGACATTTGAAATGGCCACCTGACTGTTATGAATAATACTGTTAGGGACATCCATGCACAAATTTGTGTGAGCATGCCTTTTTATCTTTTTTTGCTACATACCTAGTAATTGAAATCTTGAATAATACATTAACTCAGGATATTTAATCTTTTGAGGAATCTGTTTAACTGTTAACTAATGGCAGCGTTGGATCTAAAATGTGCCTTACAACTAATAAAGTATCAACATATCTTTATGACTGTAGAGTTCTGGTGTTTCTGTATCCTGGTTGATGATTGAGCATTGTCCATCTTTAAAATTTGGTCAGTTTTTGACAGATGACTACATATTTTAATTGACGACATTTGTTCCGCTTCCTAATGAACCTGGACTCAGTCCTTTGTTCATATGTAAGCTTTTAACTGCCTTGCCCTCTGGGAATTGCCTCTTCTCATCATATGCCATTTCAGGGGGAGGGCTTGCCCTGTCACAATTCCTGAGACTCTAAATTCTCTTTTAGTTCTAGCAGGTAATTTCTCCTAATCTTTTCTTTTTAACTTTTGTTTAGTGATGTCTTCTGTTCCTAAGGGTTTTCTCTTTAATTTGAGTCACTTGATACTTTGTTTCAGTTGGTCTTTGCTTGCTCTTTTCCTGTATCAATTCTGCATTTCTCTTATCCCAAAATTAAACTCATATTCTCCACAAATGTTTTAAACTCTTATGTCTCTTGTCCATGCATCATTTTTATACATTTATTTGATGGCTAATTGTAAGGAATAGTCGATGTTCATTAATTTAAAGATACATGGAAAATACAGAAATGTAAACTCTAAGGAATATGATCATTTCAGAATGCTACAATTAAGTAATATGATTTACAATTATGGTTTATTGAGATTAATAGTTGAGAAGTGCTACTGTCCTGAAATTTTATTACTTTCTCTATTAGCTAGAGCCAGATGCTAGATAAAGGTATGGCCTTCTTGCAGTAGGTATGACCTTGGAAGAAGTGTGTCACTGAGTTTGGGCTTTGAGGTTTCTGTGACCCACCCCAGAGACATCAGTTTCTCCTCTCTCTGTCTCTGTTTCTGTCTCTCTCTCTCTCTCTCTCTCTCTCTCTCTCTCTCTCTCTCTCTCTCCCCCTCTGCTGCCTCTTGATCAGGATGCAAAGCTCTCAGCTACTGCTCCTGCCCCATGCCTGTCTGCTTCCTGCTATAATAATTATTGTTTAACCCTCTAAAACTATGAGCAAGCCTCCAATTAAATGCTTTCTTTTAGAAGAGTTGTCTTGATCATGGTGTCTTCACAGCAATAAAAGAGTGACTAAGACAGCTGTCTGACTGTGTCTGTGACTGACTAATGGTTGATGTGGGAGGGTCTAGCCTACCTCAGACTGCACCATCTCTTAACAGGAGGGCTTGGCCTGTATCTTTAAGAAAGCTAGCTGAGCATGAGCCTGGGAGAGTTTCCCGGAGAGGCAGCAAACAGCTTTTCCCTGTGGTTTCTGCTTTTGAGTTCCTGCCCTGACTTCCCACAGTAATAGATTGTGACCTGGAAGATTAAACCACACAAACCCATTTCCTCCCCTATGTTACTTTTGAAGAAGGTTTCAGCGCTCCAGCATAAATGCAAACTAGATCAAATGGGCACACCAGTGTGTGTTTTGTTTTGTTAAATCTAGCAGCGCTTGTTATCCAATAGTAACAGACCAGCTTATGAGGAACCTTCAGAGGGCCATCAGTGGATTTAAAAGGATCTTCACTTTTTTTCTCATATAATTTAAATTGAGGCATAGTTATTTATTCTTAACTCTCAATTATGAGCACAAAATTTAATACTTAAGTGTATTTTTTTTTTCGAGACAGGGTTTCTCTGTGTATTCCTGGCTGCCCTGCCCTGGAATCGATTTGTAGACCAGGCTGACCTTGAACTCACAGAGATCTGCCTGCCTCTGCCTCCAAGTGCTGGGACTAAAGGCATGCACCACCACACCCAGCATACTTAAAATTCCTCTTCCTTTTCTATATTTAAAAATGAATTTTTTAACTTTACTCAATACCCTGTGTAATCTCCTCCCAGCGCATTTTCCCACACATCATAAACCTGTGCGTCAACAAAATACTACTGCGCTCTGTGTCTTTGTCCCTGTGTCTGAGGACCTGTGTGTCTTTCCTGACTCTGACTCTCCAGTCCTTCCTGCTCTTCATGTGCCCCACCTGTTCAAGGACACCCTCCAGCTCTCACCCCTGAAAGTGACTGTGACCTCATCTCTGAGCATCACTTTCTTGCACCTTCCACTTCATGCTTGTCCCGTGCTGCCCATATTAAATTAAACTGCTGTGTTCTTGAGGTAATCAGTCATCTTCACCTTAGGGGTTTTTTTCCTTACAGTTCAGGGTGTGTTTGCTACATGTAGGGTGATTATCTGGTAGCATCAAATTTGAAAAATCTAACAGACTCCTATAAGTTCACCAGCAGTGGTGAGAGGTGACCGTTGGGAGAACAGAAAATAACAAGTTAAGTACCAGGAGACACCGCCAGCAATCCGCAGAAGGTGAGCTTAGAGAAGTAGAGTGTATAATAGTGGTGGGGAAGGGCGCGG
This sequence comes from Lophiomys imhausi, assembly GCA_907164525.1. Lineage (NCBI taxonomy): Eukaryota > Metazoa > Chordata > Mammalia > Rodentia > Muridae > Lophiomys > Lophiomys imhausi. The sequence continues at coordinate 7,139,950 of CAJQZJ010009351.1, read as the reverse complement.
ATTGGGTAGAGTATGAGAGACTAGAAAATTTAGTTAAAGTGGTAAGATTAAGAAAGCTATTGTGAAACATGCTGATTGTAGGTAATGACTAGTGTCTGCTTGAAATGACTTTAAGTACTGTCTTCCCCCAAAATATGTATGTGAGCCAGGCAGTTGTGGCGCACGCCTTTAGTCCCTGCACTAAGGAGGTAGAGGCAGCGGGATCTCTGACTTCAAGGCCAACCTGGTCTACAGAGTGAGTTCCAGGATAGCCAAGGCTACATAGAGAAAAACAGAAACAAAAACCAAAAAATATGTGAGACACACACATACATATGTATATATGTATGTGGAATAAATATGTATTGGTTTCCAAATGGCTACACTGGTACATTTAAAGGATCATGCTACTTAATTCAGAAAATTAGGCCTTCATCTACCTTGGTGATGAACTATTCAGATGGTCAGGAATCACATGCACAGGTATCTGGTTTTGATGATATTTCTTTTTTTTTTCTCCTGATTTTTTGAGACAATTGTATGTTATGCTAATTAGCTTAATGTAGCTAATCTATAATGAATACATATTTCAGGACATGTTGTATAGTATACACAACTTTTATTTGTAAATTATATCTAAAATTGGATATTACATTTCGGCCAAAGAATAGTGTTATTTTTCTGCTATCTAGCTAACTGGCATTGAATTTTGGAAATTCAATCAGGAATTTAGATGGTCTTCACCTCTCTTTTTATTTATTTGTTTGTTTGTTTGTTTGTTTGTTTGTTTTGGCCTTTTCTTTTTTTTTTTTGGTTTTTCGAGACAGGGTTTCTCTGAATATCTCTGGCTGTCCTGGACTCGCTTTGTAGACCAGGCTGGCCTCGAACTCACAAAGATCCGCCTGCCTCTGCCTCCCAAGTGTTGGGATTAAAGGCGTGCGCCACCACCGCCCGGCTTTTCACCTCTCTTTTATAAGACAATATTGGCAAAGACAAAATAGTCATAAAATTACCAATTTTTGCGAGCAGAAGTAAAGACTTTGAGACTTTTAAAGAAAATGTTACACAAATAAGTCCTGTAAATGATATGAAATACTGTTTTTCAGCTTGGTATAAAAATAAATTCGGTATATTTTGACTGTACTTAATTTTGATGTACTTAATCTGAGAAGATAATATGAAGTTTATATCCTGTTTAGGAGTATGAGAGTAATGCATTTTGAAATGTTATTGTTCAGTGCTAGTCATAGTACTACTATATCCCAGAACTTGGAAGGTAGAGCAGGAGCTGAAGGCCCATTCTCACCTACAGAGTACATACACCGAGGCAGCTTGCAGTATGTGAAAGCTTTTCTCAAAAAAATCAGGAGGGAAAAAATGATGAAGTGTCATCTAAACCAGACATCTGAGCATGTGATTCTTGACCAGATCTGAATACTTTATCACCAAGGTAGATGGGGGGCCTAATTTTCTGTGTGTAGTCATGTGATTTTTTAAATATTTATTACTTCAGGTCACATCTCCATCACAGTATCCTCTTTCCACCCCTCCCAGTCCTGCCCTCCCACCCTCTACCCCCTAACCCTTCCCACTCCTCTGGAGTGGAGTGTCCCTACATAACAGTCCCCCGCCCCAGTTTAGCAGTCATATGAGAGCCAAGAGCCTCCTCATACACTGGGGGCCTACAAGGCAGCACCACTAGGGAAAAGTGTCTCACTAACAGGAAAAAAAGTCTATGTTCATGTTCCCTTTGGTGCATTGGTTGTAGTATAGTTATCCTGTACTATATGGCTAAAATCCGATTGTAAGTGAATAGATGCCATGTGCATCCTTCTGAGTCTGGGTTAGCTCACTTAGGATGAGCTTCTGTAGTCCCATCCATTTGGCTGCAAATTGCATGATTTCCTTGTTTCTGATAGCTGAGTAGTATTCCATTGTGTACATGTACCACAGTTTTTTAATCCATTCTTCGGTTGAGGGACATCTGGGTTGTTTCCAGTTTATAGGTATTACAAATAAGGCTGCTATGAACATAGATGAGGAAACTTCCTTGTGATTCGGTGAGGAGTCATTTGGATGTATACCCAGAAGTGGTATGGCTGGGTCCCGAGGCAGAGCTATTCCAAGTTTTCTAAGATATCACCAGAATGAACTCCATAGTGTTTGTACAAGCCTGCACTCCCAGCAACATTGTGTTGATAGTTTTAAATGTACTGTTGTAGACATTTGAACCCAAGGAAACAGCTGATGTAGTACCTAGTTGTAACACTAGGTGGTGGTAACTGATTTTGGAAATAAAATTGTAGAGTCTGGTTCTCCACATATGTGCTTGTCTTTTAACAAGAAGACTGCTTACATTTCAGAGGAAAGGAGACTGGATATTTGCTAACTGTAGAGTGTCATTTCTACCCATATCGGCTATTTGCTTTGCTCCTACCCCCTTAATTGCTGCAACTCAAAATCTAAAATAAATTATTTTATACTCTTAATAATCCTAAAATTTATTGAGTTCAAAGAAATTTTACTTGTATATAGTAATATTTTTCATATTAGAAATTATACCTGAGAAAAAGCTGCTTTTTTGGTTCTTTAGTTGGGTTTTTTACTTTTTATTTTTAAGACTCACCCTCCCTCCCTCTTCCTCCTGTTCTCCCTTCCCTCAGAAAAGGGGAGCCCCCTGTACCATCCTACCCCAGCACATGGAGTGTCATATAAGGACTGAGTGCTTCCTCTTCCACTGAGGCCAGGCTCTGCAGCCCCGTTAGAGGGAAATGACTGAAAAGCTGGCACCATGGTCCTTGTCAGAGACAGCCCCCACTCCACTTACTAGGGGACCCACATGGCAGCCACTCTGCCCATCAGTTACATGTTGAGGGCCTAGGTCTGCTTCATGCATGTTCTTCAGGTGGTTCTTCCTTCTCTGTGAGCCTCTGGGCCTAGGTTAGTTGCCTCTTGTGGAGTTCTTGTCCCCTCTGGGTCCTTCTGTCTTTCCCCCCCACTCTTTCACAAGAAACCCTGCACTCCACCTAATGTTTGGCAGTGAGTCTCAGCATCTGTTTTGATCCTCTACTGTCTGGTGGAATCTCTCAGAGGACAGCTATGCTGTGCTCCTGTCTGCTTTTTAATCTATGTTTATAGTGCTAATGTTTTATAGTTGTACTCACTGTACATTAACTCAGTACGATAGTCTATGAAAGATCTTCCCTACCATTCCAGGTCCATCTATATGTGAATAGTGTCTTAAGTCAGCATCCTCTCTGCTGTGACTATTAAGGCTTCCTACTTCCTTGACTTTACATCTGTAAGTTTAGCCTTATGCTGGGGATCTACCAGTGTTCAGCCAGGCTTGCCTAGCCTGTGTTTCTGAGCTGTGCTGACAGTTGCTTATGTACAGTTAGAAGTCCTAAAGCACCTCAGTTGTAGTTTGTGTAAAAGCAAGGCCATGTTCAGTCTTCACATAAACCCAGAACATGGTTCTTGAATTCTTCGTTTCTGTTAATCATTATTATCATGTTTGCCATGGTTTATGTGTTTGAGGAACTGGGCATGGTGTCACACACCTATAGTTGTAGGTACAGAGGAGGCCGAGGTGGAAGGACCCTTGAATCCAAGGGTTTGGGGCCATCCTGTGCAACATTGTAAGACCCCATATTGAAAAAGTAGGAAGCCCTAACAGATTTTCATTCTTTACCTTATTACATTGATTTTCATTCTTCTTTCATATTTCTTGGTTTTAATTTTTTTTTTATCTTTTCTGGCCTTGAAATTTTCTACATATCCCACAGGATTCAGTTTGGATGCTGCCAGTCTCCTAAGACTGTCCTGACACAGAAACAGGTCCTGCTGCACTCCTCCTCCCCCCTCCGCCGTGTGTGTGTGTGTGTGTGTGTGTGTGTGTGTGTGTGTGTGTGTGTG
>CAJQZJ010009351.1:7095168-7125473 GCA_907164525.1 Lophiomys imhausi | reverse complement strand
GTGTGTGTGTGTGTGTGTGTGTGTGTGTGTGTGTGTGTGTGTGTGTGATCTTTGACATCTCCTATAATAAAGTACTTTTCCTCTCAGGTAAGAGCATAGGAATGCACATTACCATTTAAACAGAAAATACTTACAGAAGCTTAATTTAATGCAAAGGAGATACACAGCACACAGTGCTCTTGCACTGTGGTGTTTCTGGAATTGGTTTGCAGAGCAGGCTGCTTTCTGTGCCGTGCTCCTTGTACCATTGGGAAGATGATCACCACAGTGAAGTGGGAGGGAGATCTCTTCTTTAGGTGTGTTTAAATGGTCCAGTTCTGTTTTAATGGAAAATAACTAAAATGCTTTCTACTTTTTAATGTTTAGTGTTGAGGAAAATTCACTGTTGTATCATTATTTGATAAAACTTATAATGATTAAAATACCTAATTCATGGTCATTTTGTAAGTCTACTTCTGTATTTTAATGAAGTTTAGTCATCCCATCCACTTGTCTTAGATTGTACTATTTCTGCTATGTTTACCTTTCATAACTTACCCATTAGAGAAAAGGAAGAGATTTAAGTATTTATGCTTTAGATTAAATCATAATTTGTGTGACTTATCATCTGTCTTCCAAAATAAGTATAACAAATAATTTTACCTGATATTTCTTGAAAGTTGGAGAAGTCTATACAAATAGCCATTTTCAATTTTCTTGGTATTAAAAACATGAAATTTTAACTATAAGCTTCCCTAAGTGCTTAGCATATTTTAGGCCAATTTTCTTTAGCAATTTAAGATTCTGGTAATGATTTGTATCACGACAAAACAAAGGGAACTTTCTGTTTTCGGTGATTTTGTAGGAATCAGACATAGAGTGCCAGTGTTCTCGCCTGAAGTCATTGTTACTTGTACTGTTCTACACTCTGCTCCACCCTGGCTGGGTGGCTTGGTTGTTGTAGGTAACTAAACATTTCTCAGTCTCAATCTCCCTGCTTCCTAGAAGTCCCTGCCTCCCTTGACTTAAGAGAATGGAAATGTTCCATCCATTTGGCTGCAAACTGCATGGTTTCCTTGTTTCTGATAGCTGAGTAGTATTCCATTGTGTACATGTACCACAGTTTTTTAATCCATTCTTCAGTTGAGGGACATCTGGGTTGTTTCCAGTTTATAGGTATTACAAATAAGGCTGCTATGAACATAGATGAAACTTCCTTGTGATTTGGTGAGGAGTCATTTGGATGTATACCCAGAAGTGGTATTGCTGGGTCTTGAGGCAGAGCTATTGAAAGTTTTTTAAGATATCGCCAGACTGACCTCCATAGTGGTTGCACAAGCCTGCACTCCCATCAGCAATGGAGAAGAGTTCCCCTTTCTCCACACCCTCACCAGCATGTGCTGTCATTTGAGCTTTTGATCTTAGCCATTCTGACAGGTGTGAGATGGAATCTCAGAGTCATCCTGAGTTGCATTTCTCTGATGATTAAGGATGTTGAGCATTTCTTCAGGTGTCTCTCGGCCATTAGGGATTCCTCCTTTGTGAATTCTCTGTTTAGCTCTGTTCCCCATTTTTTGATTGGATTATTTGGTTTCTTGGCATTTAATTTCTGGAGTTCTTTGTAAATTATGGATATTAGCCCAGCCAAATGGATGAAACTAGAGAAGCTCATCCTGAGTGAGCTAACCCAGACTCAGAAGGATGCACATGGCATCTATTCATTTATAGTCAGATTTTAGCCATATAGTACAGGATATCTATACTACAACCAATGCACCAAAGGGAACATGAACATAGACTTTGTTTCCTGCTAATGAGACACTTTTCCCTGGTGGTGCTGTCTTGTAGGCCTCCAGTGTATGAGGAGGCTCTTGGCCCTCATATGACTGCTGAACTGGGGCAGGAGACTGTTATGTAGGGACACTTCACTCCAGAGGAGTGGGATGGAAGGGATAGGGGGTGGAGGGTGGGAGGGCGGGACTGGGAAGGGTCAAGGGAAGACACTGTGATGGAGATGTAACCTGAAGCAATAAATAAATATTTTTTAAAAATATGTCATATAGTCTGGGAAGATGGTTTGGTCACTTGAGTGCTTGGCATGGAAACATGAGACCTTGAGTTCATATTCTTGCACCCATTTAAAAAAAAAAAAAGTCAAGCACTGTGGCATGAACTTGTGCTCTGAGTGATGGGTAGGGTTGTTTTAGTGTTGTTAGGTATTAGGTGTTTATAGGTTATAGGTGTTTATTAGGTATTAATAAATATGGTTAAATAAAATTTCATTTACAGGAAGTAGACTTTATTTTTTTTTATAAATCTTATATACTTAATGTATGACTATTCCTAAATATGGTTACTGTAATCTTGGTTCACATTTTTTGGTCTAGCTTTGACACCTTTGGCAATGTGACCACCCACTCTTGTTTTGGTTTTTAATTCGTAACTGGATTATTCATTTAAAATAGGGTAATTTGAAAGAATATTTTCTAAATTCCCATAAAAGCAGTCCAAATATAGTAGAAGTCTTGGTACATAGGAGAATCATTGCAAAGTAATTACCTTGGGCATTAGAGACGAAAAACCTGGCCAGACTAAAAATATGGTTAAATGGATTCTAATGGATAAAAGGCCACTCATTACTGTTAGTGTCTTTAATGATTATAGTGCAGGAGTCCCCTCATGCCCCTCAAACATTTCCTCTTATTGATGTGTGCTTCCATGTGCACTTGTAGAGCTTAGAGTTATGTGGAAGAATAATCACTAAAGGCTTTGCTGATACAACAGGAAAGGTGCTACACAGCAACAAGTTTCTGTGGAGATAGCCTATGTCTTTTGCATTTTATTTGAAAATGAAAACTAAAAAGACCACTGACTACCTTGTTTCAAATGATATTGTGTGTTTTGAGAACATTTAATAATTAATTAAAATCTATTTTTTGATTATTCCCAAATCATTTTTAGTATAATTCACAATACCGAGACAGGATGAAATAGATTATGAGGTGGCTTTAAATTTTACTTAAAACTGAGAGGTCAGTTATGTTTGTACTTTATTGTTTGGAGGGACCCGTAATGGCAATATAAAATGTCTGCAAGCTAAAATAGCATTTTTAATAGGTGTAATCATTGCATTCAGTAACCCCTTGGAGGTTCTTTGGTTACAGCAGCAGATTCATCTTGATAATGAAGAAAGGTGTATGAGTAAGTTGTAAAGACCTCCTCAGTTACTCCACTGGTACCTAGCCAACAAGGGCCTTATATTTCAGTACACATTAAGAAGAGGTAAAGTTACAGCATATTAAAAAGATTTAGTGCAATCGAATAATTATACTGATAGTACATAGAATGCTGCATGAAATAGAGACACATGATTCAGATTCCTGTCAGGGATATTAGATATCCCCTTTATGTCTTAGTCCCTACTTTTCTGCTACAGGAAATCACCAGTTAAGTAAACAGGGATGAGGCTAGATAGTCTTAAAGGCTGTGTTCTCCAGTAATCCCTGCTCAGTAGCAAATGAGCTGAAGACAGATGACTCACCCTAGTAGTTCCATTGCCAAAGCATCTGATTGTGTTGTGCAAATACAGAGTTCATTTTAGAACAAAAATAATTTTGATGGTAACTCTAACAACTTGCTTGACCCTTGTGTTTAAGATGTTTCCTCCAGAGAGAATTTAGAGTTTCAGATGCTTCTACTGAAGCTTTTTTTAAAATGGTTAAACTAGAGATGAAGAAAATACAAGTAACTCATAACTTGAGTGACATAGAATGATGTGATTATAATCTCTTTAATTAGAACTCAGTGGCAGAATGGGAGATTAGAGGGCTAATGCTGTCTATTTGAACCTCATTTTAGAAGGTAAATTTGTTAAGATAATTATGATAATGTTTTAATATATTTTTCTCTTTCATCTAGTAGACTGTGACATGATGTACAAAGACTGCCTTTCTTTACTAGTAGATGAGCCATTGTAAGAAAGAGGGAATGGAGAAGAAAAAAGAGAAACTGTGGGTGTGTGGACTAACAGACTAGGAATATGATAAACGTGAACTCCAGGAGCTCTAACTATAATAAATCTGAGAAGTAGAACATCTCAGGGATAGAGTCTCTTCACACTTACAGAATTATTCATGAAAGCTGTAGTTTAGTTCCTGGATGTAAAATAGGGAATTTGAGAAGTATCATGCCCATCATGGAAGTATTCTGCTTTATGATTATAAAACACTCCAAATTAAGTAAGACCCTATATTTCTGTTCAAATTTGGTGCACAAATACATTGAATATTACTATGCAGCTAGATTTCCCATGCAGATCTCTCAGCCACAGGTCTTTGTGCTAGGAACTTTGCTTCTCCACAACTTCCTTACCAAACAAGGTTTCCAGCAGGATCAAGAGAACATGGTGTGCTCTTTTGTTCAAGGCTAATATCTTGCTGGGTTAGTATGGAATATGCTTTTATCTACTGATGCTTGGAATTTAGACACACAGCATCTTTAAGTTCTTTCTTGTATATCTGCATTTGAGACGCCTCTAATACTGGGGAAGTTAATGTAACCCTTCTTGTACCAGTAAAAACTTGAGTGTTCCTTCCCTCAACTTTACAAACAATAATACAGTTCTCAAATTTCACTTTAAGAGGAATATTAACATAATGCTTTGTCTATATTATCCAGAACTCATTCCCCTAAATGGAGTATTCTTGTGTTTTTACTCAGAATACTATTTTAGTTCTTTGTTGTAAATTGTTAATTTATAGGTATATAAATTTGTGGAAAACAAAGTAATGTTATAATTTATTAACAGACTGTGGAATAATTTAGATCACTAGTTATTGTCCATTACCTCCAATCCTTACCATATTTAAGGGAGAATATTTAAGATTTACCATCTTAACAGTTTAGAAGTGTAGTCATCTACTGTCTGTACTCATCAAAGTATGTACAGAATTGAAAGGGAAACCTTCCTTCAGTCTGATTCTTTTTTTTTTTATTAAGAAATTTATTTATTTGTTGCTTCAGGTTACATCTCCATCATATTGTCCTCTTTCCCCCCTTCCCAGCCCCGCCCTCCCATCCTCTACCCCCTAACACTTCCATCGTGCTCCTCTGGAGTGGAGTGTCCCTACATAACAGTCCCTCACTCCAGTTCAGAAGTCATATGAGGGCCAAGAGCCTCTTCATACACTGGGGGCCTACAAGGCAGTACCACCAGTGAAAAGTGTCTCATTGCTAGGAAGGGAAAACTAAAAAACAGACCAACAAACAAACAATCAAACAAAAAAGTCTATGTCCATGTTCCCTTTGGTGTGTTGGTTGTAGTCCAGATATCCTGTACTATATAGCTAAAATCCTACTATAAGTGAATAGATGTCATGTGCATCCTTCTGAGTCTGGCTTAGCTCACTCAGGATGAGCTTCTCTAGTTCCATCCATTTGGTTGCAAATTGCATAATTTCATTGTTTCTGATAGCTGAGTAATATTCCATTGTGTAGATGTACCACAGTTTTTTAATCCATTCTTCAGTTGAGGGACATCTGGGTTGTTTCCATTTCTAGCTATTACAAATAAGGCTGCTATGAACATAGATGAGGAGACTTCCTTATGATTCTGTGAGGAGTCATTTGAATGTACACCCAGAAGTGGTATGGCTGGGTCCTTAGGCAAAGCTATTCCAAGATTTCTAAGATATCGCCATACTGACCTCCATAGTGGTTGCACAATCCTGCATTCCCACCAGCAATGGAGGAGGGTTCCCCTTTCTCCACACCCTTGCCAGCATGTGCTGTCATTTGAGCTTTTGATCTTAGCCATTCTGGCAGGTGTGAGATGGAATCTCAGAGTCGTCTTGAGTTGCATTTCTCTGATGATTAAGGATGTTGAGCATTTCTTCAGGTGTCTCTCGGCCATTAGAGATTCCTCCTTTGTGACTTCTCTATTTAACTCTGTCCCCATTTTTTGATTGGATTATTTGGTTTCTTGGCATTTAATTTCTTGAGTTTTTTTGTAGATTTTGGATATTAGCCCTCTGTCTGATTCTTTATCCTTAGGTCTCATGTCTTCCCATTCCTCCTAACCCCTAGCTTCCATAATCAGTATTCTGATCCATACTTTCGAATTCAGTTCTTTAAAGTTTACATATTAATGAGAACAACAAGTATTTGTCCTCTGTGCCTGCCTTATGTGGCCTATGTAGTGTAATACTTTCCAGTTCTGTGTATGGTAATGGAAATGACCGTGTTTCCTTTTGTAAGGTTTTGTATCATTTCATTGTATACTACATTGTTTTTTATTCATTCATCTACTATGAGACATTTGACTTATTTCTGTAACTTGACAGTGCACATGATCTTAAACCTTTAGAGTTATCTCAGAGTGAGCTTGCTGGATTTTCAGCACTTCTTTCAAGGAACTTCCACACAGTTTTCCATAATGGATGAGCTGTTTTGCATTAATTCCTAAACACCCTGACAAGGGTTCATTTTTACTTCCTTGCTGACACTTTTCTTTTTCTGGCTATGGTGAGATGATTTCCCATTTTGGCCATAAACTGCATTTACTGGAGTTATAGTACTGAGCGTTTTCCCCCCCATGAATTTGGTGGCCTTTTATGTGTCTTGAGAAATGTCTATTCATGTACCATCCCACTTTTTAAATTGATTTTTGTTTTCTTACTATTAAGTTTGGGATCCTTATATATTTGGGGTACTATAATTCTTTATAAGATGTGGGGATTACAAATACATTCTCATTCATGGGTTTTAAATTTGGTGTGATCTCATCTGACTATTATTGGGTTTGATTCCTATGGCTTTTTAGTAAGATTATAGGAACACTGCCATGGCCCATGTCATTTCAGCTTTTCCCCTATTGTTTTCTTCTAGTAGTTTTAGAGTTCTTGTTCTTAAATTTAAGTTCTAGTCCACTTTGAAATAATGTTCATATGTGATGTGAGCTAAGGGTCCAATTTTAGTCTTTTCTTGTGGAAATCCAGTCTTCCCTATACTGTTAGAGACCTTTCTCATCATTACTTTGTGCATGTATGCATGTGCATGCATGAGCATGTACACATACACACACGTCAGAGAAAAACTTTCAGGAATTGGGTTTTCTCCTTCCACCATGTGGTTCACAATCTTGGTAGTGTGATTTAAGATCAGTTGCCATAGCAGGATTAATTTTGGAGCTCTCTGTTCTATACTACTGTTCAGTATGGTGCAGTACTTTACCAGTACCATACTCTTGTCCCCATTTGTTCTTTGTGCTTAACAATTTAGGGCCTTTTATGGCTCTTTTGTGGAAATGTTAAGTTTGTTTTTTTTCATTTCTATGAAAAATGATATTAGTGTTTTAGTAGATACTGCAATGAATCTACAAATCACCCTGGGCAGTATGCACATTTTAACATTGTTAATTCTTCTGCCCCTGATTATAAGAGACTACAATGAATAATTCCATACCAAAAGTTAAATGACCTAGAAAAAGTTAATTTCCTTGACAAATACAACTATCTAGTTTCAAGAAAAGTTAAAAACCCAAAAATCAGAGGAGGGAATACTTTGAACTCTATGAATCCAGCACTTCCCTGACACCAAAAGTAGACAATGGCAACACAAGAAAGTCAAGCAAGGCATACCTGTGGTCCCAGCACACAGGAGGATAGGGGAGGAGGAGCACAGGTTCCAGACCAGAAAGACAAAATGGGAGGAAAGGGAAGCCAGTGTCCTTGAAGAACATAGATATGAAATTCTCCACCAAGGTGACCACAGGGAATTGAGCAGTACATAAAACAGACCTTCCACTATGGCCAAATGGATTATGTTACTGGCATTTGAGGATGTTCCAAAATATACTAATCAATAAATGTGGCACATCACATCAAAAGAAAGAACAATACAAACTGTATGAGTATCATGTAAGATGGGGGGGGGGTAAAAGCTTGACAGAATTCAGTATGTTCACATGATAAAGCTCTTACCAAAATTTCTCTAGAAGGAATTTACCTCAGCATAGTAAAGGCCATGTACAAGAAGTCCACAGACTCTGAACAGGGAAATACTGTGAAAGCTTTTTCTCTGAGCTCTGGAAGAAAACAAAACCTTCCATACTTACTCCTTATGTTTGCCTTAGTGTTGAATGCCCTTGCCAGAGCAATCAGGCAAGAGAAAAGGCATCCAAACAAGAGTGGAGGAAGCAAAATCAATGTACTGACACAGCAGTCCTGCACAGGAAGCTCTACGGCATGGAAACATTGATGAAGCTAGAAAACAAAAAGAGTGAAGTTCAGATTGGATCAGCCTCGATCTCGACTAGCTACCGAAAGCACCCAGGAATAATTAAAACACAGAGACGAAAGATCTCCACACTGAAACTGTGGCGCATCAATGACAGAGATTAAAGGAACAAGTACATGGGAAGATCCCCTCTAGTCTTGAAGTAGGAAAATTAAAAGTTTTGGTCTTTAGATATGAAAAGCCTGGTTTTTTTTTTCCCTTCCCCTCTCTAATACAGTTTTTTAAGTAATACTTAGAAATTCTATGGAATATTTTAAAATACATCAAACTTGTCTTCACCTCAGTAATTGGTATGACAGAAGGTGGGGTAGGATAGGTAAATAGGGAAAATGAGGGTCTGTTTGCACACAGTTGGATCCACTGCTTTTGAACTGCTCCCAGCCGGCACTGCACTTGTTCCCACAGACCTTCTGCAGAAGAGAACTGAACAAAGCAGGAAAGAAGGGCTAATGCTTACACTAGAATAAATGCAGAACATAGCAGCTAAGGAATGATAAGATCTCCACTGTTAGCAATTGCTCTCTGAAACTTGAGAGCTGGGGAACAACCTAGCTTTAGCCAGAAATACAGTAAAGGCTATATTGGTGGTGGCAGTTTTAAGAATGATTGTTTGACCTCATGAAACTGAAAAGCTTCTGTAAGGCAAAAGACACTGTCATTCGAACAAAACAGCAGCCTACAGATTGAGAAAAATCTTCACCAACCCCACATCTGACAGAGGGCTAATATCCAAAATCTACAAAGAACTCAAGAAATTAAATGTCAAGAAACCAAATAATCCAATTACAAAATGGGGGAAAGAGCTAAACAGAGAATTCACAAAGGAGGAATTCCTAAAAGCCGAGAGACGCTTGAAGAAATGCTCAACATCCTTAATCATCAGAGAAATGCAACTCAGGATGACTCTGAGATTCCATCTCACACCTGTCAGAATGGCTAAGATCAAAAGCTCAAATGACAGCACATGCTGGCGAGGGTGTGGAGAAAGGGGAACTCCATTGCTGGTGGGAGTGCAGGCTTGTGCAACCACTATGGAGGTCAGTCTGGCGATATCTTAGAAAGCTTGGAATAGCTTTGCCTCAGGACCCAGCCATACCACTTCTGGGTATACATCCAAATGACTCCACACTGAATCACAAGGAAGTTTCCTCATCTATGTTCATAGCAGCTTTATTTGTAATAAATAGCTAGAAACTGGAAACAACCCAGATGTCCCTCAACCAAAGAATGGATTAAAAATCTGTGGTACATGTACACAATGGAATACTACTCAGCTATCAGAAACAATGAAATTATGCAGTTTGCAGCCAAATGGATGGAACTAGAGAAGCTCATCCTGAGTGAGCTAACCCAGACCCAGAAGGATGTACATGGCATCTATTCACTTATAGTCAGATTTTAGCTATATAGTACAGGATATCTATATTATAACCAACGCACCAAAGGGAACATGGACATAGACTTTTTGTTTTGTTTTGTTTGTGTGTGTGTGTGTTTGTTTTTGTTTGTTTGCTTGTTTTTTAGTTTTCTCTCCCTGGCAATGAGACTCTTTTCACTGGTGGTACTGCCTTGTAGGCCTCCAGTGTATGAGGAGGCTTTTGGCTCTCGTATGACTTCTGAACTGGGGCGGGCACTGTTATGTAGGGACACTCCACTCCAGAGGAGTGGGATGGAAGGGTTAAGGGGTAGAGGCTGGGAGGGCGGGGCTGGGAAGGGGGGAAAGAGGACAATATGATGGAGATGTAACCTGAAGCAACAAATTTAAAAAAAAAAAAAAGAATGATTGTTCGAGAGGCTTCTGATATAGCTCAGTTGGAAGAATCCTTACCTAGCATGCATGAAGTCCTAGATTCAATTCCACCACCTTCTAACCTGGAGAGAGGTACATACCTGTTATGACAAAACTCAAGAGACAGATACCAGATGATCAGAAGTTCAAGATTATCCTCAGCTTCATAATGAGCTTGTGGCCAGCCTGGTATACTTGAGACTCTATCAAGAAATAAAACAATGTTTGAAATAAGTAAGCAAACATAATCTACAAGTCTAGTCCCTACCAAAATTACAGATCCACTCTTCTGATGACCCAGCAACTCACTGTAGGTCTCTCCTAAGAATATAATTAATTCTGCATAAAATTCTGCTTTCACATTTGCTTGATGCTTTGTTATGACAGCAAAAGGATAGATACAGCCCACATGTCCAACAAGGATGAAACTGAATCCTAAATTCAGAACAGCATTGAAAGTTAAACCTAAGAACACACTGCTTGGCATGTGCGTGTGGGCAGAATAGCTCTGAAAATACAGGAAAGGTCTCTGGGATGGAAAGCAGGGAACATGATATACATTACTGAATCATACAAAATAGCAAGCCTTCTTTTTCATTCTTCTATGGGATACCTCAAAATACATAAGGTCTCATGTGATTGCATTGTTTTGATTCCCATTCCTGATGTATCATAAAAACGGAACATATTGTTCCATCCTGAGGAGATTAGCCCTCAGGATTGGAAAAGAATTCCTCTTAATGGTTCTTTTAGTTCCTTCCTTTTTAAATGAGATATGAATGGGTGAGGATAGAAGTTAGAATATCTTTAAAATTTCCCCGTAAGACATTTTAAATTTTAATGTTTATACCTCAAAGCTGTTGTGTTTCATTTTCTGTGTTTGGTTTGATTTGAGATGGTCTTGCTTCATATCCCTGGCCGAGAATTTGAGAAGGTGCGAAGGAATGCCTGCTGTCTGATGAGATGTGTGTCATTGAAAGGGCGAAAGTGTAGACAGAAGCTATGACCTCATCAACGCAGGGCCCTCATTTATACATTCTTGTCAGTCAGAAGTAGGGTTTCCCAGTGGCCTAGGTATGTACGGTGGAGCTGTGTGAGGACAGGAGCAGCAGAGTCCTGGCTTGTGTGCTGCAGCTCCGATGAGCAGTGACACCCACTGTGGGGAAGACACTGGCTCATGAGGGAGAAGGAGCAACTCGGTCATAGCCGTCTCCTCAGGTGCACAAGCAGAACCGAGAGCATGTGTTGTATTGTCTTCTAAAGTGGTGACTATCATTACTGTGTGTGACTATCCGTATTAGTCTGTGCTGTTAGAAAAAACCTTATGGTTTTAATTCATTGGAAATTAGAGGATACTTTATGTTATATGTTTCTTTATATATACTGTAATACAAAATACACTTACAGGCCATGGGTTCTCTGCATATTGAATTTTATATTAATTGCTTTTATAATGTTGACATGAAATCCTCTCATTTTTCTGTGGTTAAAGTCTCATTTCTATCCTTCACATGTAAAATTAAGCAATGGAGGGAGTTGGTGGTTTCTCTGACCACTCACCTATGCTGCATTTATTCTGACTCCAAATGCCATCATTTCTCTACCCCACCCTAACATTTATTGTTACCATCATGATGTTACAGCTGGTTGACAGTATTAATTTTTTTTTTTTTTTTTTTTTTTAGGATATGGCTTTAGTTGCCCCTGAAGCACCTTCTGAACAAGCCAGAAGAGTTTTTCAAACCTATGATCCAGAAGGTAAAACATCCTGTCAACTACGTTGTGTATCTTTATGTATGAAATCTTTTGATAGCCGTGTTTTATTCAAAAGATGAATTGGATTATTAAATATAAGATAGGTGCCAGTTCTTTAAAAACAAAACAGAACAAAAAACTTTTGGGAAGTGACGAAAATGGAAAACCAAGAGACCAATCAGCAAAGACAGTGGACTGTGGCTCCCATCAACTGCTGCCACTGAGCGATTGTGTTTCTTGGGATCCTTAGTTAAAGGTGACTTACTGTTTGATACTAGATGTCAGAAGTCAGGATTCATTTAAGTAATAGTGTTCGTTATTTCTTGATCCAAATGTGCATTGAATAAGCAGATCAGCAGCTATAAAGATGGCTCAGCAGCTAGAGCACCAGCTGTTCTTGCAGGAGATCTAAGTATAGCTCCCAGCACCCACAGATAGGCTCAGCTGTACTCCAACTCCAGGAATCTGACACTTCAGGCCTCCATACATGCATGTGCGTGCACACACACACACAAGCAATAAAAAGTAATTGAAAATAAAAACTTCATGTGGAAGAATATCATTCTGATCATTTATCTTCTGATCCATGTTTATTCTACCAAAATGAGTTTTGAAAATTTGGCATGTATATAATTTAAGTGTCCACAGTTACTGTCACATGAGGATTTTTGATGGCCTTTTGTTTCTGTCCTGAGGAAAACATCGTGCTATATAACTCTGCTGCATGTGCTTCCCTTAAAGACAACTTCAAAGTGAACACCTTAGATTCTGTCAGAAGTGAGCACCTAGAAACCAAAGCTGTTAGGCCAGGAGAGTCCTTTGCAGCTCCAAGGGCTTCCCTTGCCCTTGTGTCCTCCAGTCTTCAGCATTAAGCTCTTTGCTCTTGAGAATCTGTCATCACCTCTCTCGGCAAGGCTACTTTCTCATGCTTCTGCTGTCACTGCCTCATCAGGGAGCAAATTTGTTTGTGAGTGACTGACAAAACCAAAAGTGAAAATTCATTTGAGTGCTAATCCTTAAGCTTGGATAACCACGATCACTGAAGAGAAAAGAAAACTTCATTAATGTAAATCATGTATAGAAAGCAGTGTCTGTTTGAGGGACAAGAGCACGTTTTGCTTGCTTATGTTTTATCTAACACTTCAGTTTATATATCCCTGCTAAGCTAACACACATACAAATTTGGAAGTGAAAATCTTTTTCCTTAACAGTTTGCCCTCTAGTACAAACATGGACTATATAACTTGATATAAATCGCATTACATTCCGCACCATGATAATAAAGTTAATAAATGAACATGTACTGACAGGCCACCCACCACCAGTAGCACTTCTATGAGACCACATCTTGGCTGCTTTCTTCTCTTTAAGATTTGCTTTTATTTTGTATTTGTGTGTGTATGCCAAGTGTGTGGGGGAATACTCATGTATTCAGGTGCTCTCAGGTACTTTCTGAAGCCTGAAGAGAGTGTCAGTTGCCCTGTAGCTGGAATTACAAGTGGTTATGAGTAACCCTATATGAGTCCTGGCATTTTCTGCAAAAGCAGTAAGTGCTCTTAACTACTGAGCTGTCTCTCCAGCCCCTACATAGTCCATCTTCTAAACATAATGGTAACTGATGTTTGTGTGGAACATTACAACTTAGAAAACAGTTTACCTCCATGAATATATTAAAGCCGTGCCATGCGTGTGGCTGGCTGGTGATATGGCTCAGTTAGGGGAATATTTGCTATGCTTTCATAAGGAACTAAATCCAGCTCTCCAGAACCCAAATAAAACAATAGTGGGGTGCTTGTGATCCCACTGCTGAGGACTTACAAACAGAACAATCCCTGAACCTCACAGACTGGCCAGCTAGCCAAACTGAGTCATTGAGCTATGGGTTCAGTGAGAGACCCTGACTCAAAAATAAAATGGAAAGGGAGTGAGGAAAACACCCAACATCCACCTCTGGCCTACACACCCACACCAACATATGCAAAAATCTTGCCTTGAACCTAGGAGATAGATATTATCACTTTGGTTTTTTTTTTTTTTTTTTTTTTTTTTTGCAGTGTTGCTAACCTAGCTTTGTATGTGTCATTTTCAAAGGTACACTTGTATTTTTATGAACCAAGAGTGGATTCTAGATGTTCTAGACCAACAAATCTTGACCCCTCCATACTTCACCAAGATCTGTTTTATGGCTAAATTCATAGAGATGCTTGGCCCACTCTAAAAGTCGTTGACATTAGACTGCTGCTAATAATTTGATATTGACTTTCCTTTTCCTTGGGCAGTTAGAGTAATCTGTATTTTAGATTCTTTAAGATTCTAAAAGCCTGCTACGTATTTTGGTGTCAAACTTAGAAGATGAAAAGTGTATTTTTGAATTGCTAATTTCTCGTTTGGAATGCTATCAAAATTTTACTCTTAGCTGTGCCTTATTATACCACGTTAATCACTTGGAAGGGTTTCATGATTAAATCACAAATTAAGAAATTACAGTAATAAAATGCTCAGAACATAGTAAGAACAGTTTACCAGGCAGCAAGCCCTTATGTACACACTTTTAAGGAAGTCCACAGTTTTATCTGTTGATCATTTTGTGGAGAAAAGCATTTGGATCTGGGCTTTGCTCTCAGGTATATGCTATAATTGGAATTTTTTAAGTAGCAATAAAAAGAATGAAGCTAGACTGATGAAAGTGTGTATACAGAAACAGCAGAGAAAAAGTTTTATTGTACTTCCTAAGATGCTGAATATCAAGTAGAGATCAGTGATGGCCAATAAGCCATCCCAGGAACTTCTCCAGATTAGTGCCCTATCTGCTGGTGGCCAAATAAAATCTGTTTCTGAAAAGAGTGTATTGTGATTAAATCACAAATTAAGAAATTACAGTAATAAAATGCTCAGAACACTCTGAAAAGTGTGCATTGAAGGAATAAGTAGCTGACTGTTTAGAACTGCTATCATTTCTAACTGCCCTACAAAGGTTTTGCTTGTGTCATTATAATTTTGGCATCAGCAGAGTTTGGGTCACTTTTCTGTACTAGTTTGTGTATATACTGCTACCATTTTTGTTGTTGACACTTAACTTCTTTATAATGTCTTTAAATTTGAATATAATCACAGCATTTCCCCCTCCCTTTCATTCCTCTAGGTATTATCTTTGTTCAGGTCTTGTTTAGACAGCTGTGTTGTCAGAGCTTCATGGGTGTAGCTTCCCTGACATTTCTAGGAGATGAACTCTCTCAGCAGACTTCTTGTTCCTCTGGCTCACACAATCTTTCTGCCCCTCTTGCATAGTGTTTCCTGAGCCTCATATGCGGTAGTTGTGTTGTAGATATCAGTTGGGGTTGGCTATCGTACAATGACTTGTGTCGCGTCCCCCTCGACCAGCAAGGACAATGCAACTCGCAAAAGCTCTTCTCAAGCAGTTTATTCAGGTCCCTTGAAAACAGTCTTCCGAATGCCTGGGCAGACCCAACCCACAGGCTAAATACTAAATGAACAGCCAATCAAGTAAAGCCACGTGGTGCTATCTTAGAGGCCCACGTATGCGGAAGCAAGCCAGATCAGCGGTCTTTGCCAAATATGGACTTGTTTACCACCGAGAGCGCTCACCATCGGGCTGGTGGAAGGCGGAAACCGGCGCCATCTTTAGGGCGCGGCACATCGCAGCTCTCTACAGTTCCCCCTTTTTTATTTTTTCTAAAGTTGGTAGAAGTCCCTGGAAAGGCTTCGTAATCCCCCTATCTGGGGATCTCACGGTGGGCCTGAGCCTGTAGGAGGGCGGTGCTCAAACTCTTACCCGTCTCTGGGTCAGCCTCCCCACTCGGGACTGCCCTGTCTTAGGTGGCCGAGACTTACCCGTCAACTCCGTCATTGACTTGCCAGACCCCAATATCCATGGAACGAATACCTCAGTGGGCAGGGACTATGCTCAGTGAAGATTTAAGGCTTCACGGCAGCGAGCCATGCCTGAGGGGACTGGCCCGCCTCAATGGCGACAAGGGCTTGTATAATCATGGCTGCATTACGCTTTTGTGTGGCTCTCATTTTGTAGATGTACCATAGGCAAACCAGAGAGGCTAGTATCATCAGTATCGCCAAAGAGCCTACGCCCGCCCACTCCTTAAGATGATCCATAGCCGTCTGAATCCAGGAAGTCAAACCAGTGGCCAGGCTCAGATCCACCTGAGTGGAGTTGATGTGGACAATTGTCGCTCTCAGCTCTCTCATCAAATTTTCAAATTCAGCCGACCAATCCTGTAAGAGGAACTTTGACAATTGTCTAGACAGATTAGCAGCCTTTGTAAAATTTTGATACTGCACGGAAGTAACACACAAACCTTGCATTTTCCACTCACACCCCAATTGTGCTAGTTGCCAAAGAGAATCAATCTGTTCTTGTATTAAATCTATGCGTTGATTAACTATCATAAGGCCTCCTTTGAGATGAGAATTCATAGAGGTCTGGGTATCCAATGCCTGTGCTACAGTGGCTGAGATGTTATTCAAGGCATTGGCAGTCTGTATAGAACTAGACAAGGCAATAGCTGAGGCAGTAGCTCCCACAGCAGCAATAGTGATGGCAGTAACAATAGCTGCAGTGATGCCAAAATCTCTTTTAAACCTGAATAGCATCATGGTATTAGGGGCCTCTATAGGAACTGGTACATATCGAGGCATTCTAGTCACCATAGCCACAGGAAAGGCTGTGGCATTCCAGCATAGGGCATAAAAACATATGCCCGGAGTGCATACTAACTTTTCTTCACCCAAGGATGCACTCCCATTACTTACAATCCACAGAAAAGGAGGCCAGAGACATACTGGTGAAGCTGAAAAGGTCTTGTTGCGGTAAGAATGAAACAAAGATTTCCAAGTACCAGAGCCACTACCACTAGAAAAATCCAATTTGGTGGCGGACCCAAGGGAAAAATTACCTCTTTGATAAACTCCTCCTCCAAGCATAAGTATAGGTCCTAAATCCATATAGCTACCATTTGCTCCACACAAAAGCCATAAATCAATAGGATTGGTGGCAGTCTGTTGAGGATCCCTAGTAGATATATCAAGCATTCCTGTACAAGACTTATTCACTATATTACTAATCATGGGGCTAAAGGAAAAATAATCTTGTTGAACCCAAACTGCTCTGCGCTCCTGACATCCAGTCCAGGGAAAAGGTCCTTCCTCTCCTGTGGATCCTCTACAAAAAGGTGCCCAGCATGGCTGTCTAGCCTCCAAGGCAGCAAAGGCTTGCACCAGCATGGCATTACTTTTCCTCTTGAAATCCTCATCTTACAGATACACCATAGGGCAATGAAACTGACTAGGAAGAACATGCCTCCTAGGGCACCCATTCCCGCCCATTCCTTCAGATGATTCATGGCTCGTAGGATCCATGTTGACAGTCCTTCAGCAACAGAGACATCAACCCGGGTGGAATTCACATGCACGATGGCAGTTCTCAGATTCTGCATCAGCTTATCAAACTCGCCAGACCAATTTCCTGTAAGATACTGAGAGAGTTGCTTAGACAAATTTGCAGCTACAGTATAATTTTGATATGGCACAGAGGTCACACACAAACCAGTCATTTTCCACTCACAGCCAATCTGGGCCACCTGCCACAATACATCCAAGGCCGTGGCTACATTGGCTGACAAATTATTCAAGGTACGGCAGTCTGCACTGAGGCATCCAGGCTTCCAACCCCTTGTTCTTATAAGGGGTGATAGCTGCTTTACATTCCTTTGTACATTGCTCATATACAAGTTGTTTAATTAAGGGCATTGCCAAATCAGGGTCTCCAAATACCCTTCCAGCTGCTTCAACCATTATAGCCACGAAGTCTGAGAAAGGCTCCAGGGGATCCTGAATAACCTTGGTTAGATTGCCATTCACTTCCCCTTTGATAGGCAATGTTAAGTTTCAAATTCCTAGCTAAAAGTAGCTCCTGAAGAGCCAGAAAAATTGGATGTGACTCAGACAATCCCATGATTAAAAATTTACTTTCGGTTCGCAGCTTCCCCGCGAAACTTTACCTTTTGTTCGCAACTTCCCGTGAAACTTTACCCTTTGTTCGCAATCTCCGCGAAACTTTACCTTATGTTCGCTATCTCCGCGAAACTTTACCTTTTGTTCGCTATCTCCGCGAAACTTTACCTTGTGTTCGCTATCTCCGTGAAACTTTATTGTCCTAATTTATCCCAGGAACTTACCAGCGCTGCCCCTGACTGCAGGAGTTCTGAGTCTTTTTTGGGTCCCCGTACGGGCTACCACTTGTCACGTCCCCCTCGACCAGCAAGGACAACGCAACTCGCAAAAGCTCTTCTCAAGCAGTTTATTCAGGTCCCTTGAAAACAGTCTTCCGAATGCCTGGGCAGACCCAACCCACAGGCTAAATACTAAATGAACAGCCAATCAAGTAAAGCCACGTGGTGCTATCTTAGAGGCCCACGTATGCAGAAGCAAGCCAGATCAGCGGTCTTTGCCAAATATGGACTTGTTTACCACTGAGAGCGCTCACCGTCGGGCTGGTGGAAGGCGGAAACCGGCGCCATCTTTAGGGCGCGGCACATCGCAGCTCTCTACAGACTTGTTCTCTGCCTTTTGATAGATTGTGGTTTTCTGTCATGGTCTCTGTCACAAAGAGAAGTTTCTTTGAAGAAGGGGTGAGAGTTATACTTACCTGTTTTCATAAAGATAGAAATTACACTGGTTTAATAACGTGACAGCTGTAGGTTCTCCTCCAACATCCCTGATCTCACTAGCTCTGGGAGTTCCCTGGGTTTCCAGTACCAGGGATAATTTCTTTCTTGTTGAAAGGGCCTTACATCCAATTAGAGAGCAGTTGGTTGCCAACAGGATATCTGTGCCACTATTACACTCTTAGAGTTAATCGTACTATGCTGGCATCATAGCTGAGTTTGGCTTTTGGTTGCTTCCCTTCTTGGAAGTTTAAATAATGCCTCCTGGTACCATGAAAGCTAGTCTCAGAAAAGAGGATTTTAGGTCAGATCCAGCTTAGAGTCTCTGGGTCCTCTGTCCAAAGTATGTGGTGTCTTCAGCAATAGAGACTTACCTTCCACCTCTGGGAGGCAACCAAGGGTTACAGTAAAAACCTACAATGTTTTGGGAGTCACTTGAACAACCTGGCCAGCAGCTCAAAAGGGGGCTTCTCATGCCTAATTTTGGGATTTATGTTAGTCTATGGCTCTTGCGAGGAGCATTGACACCCCATGTAGGAAATTTTCATTTAAACTATGTACATCTACACATATACATAGACTTACATGTTTAATTTTAAGTAAATAGATAATAATATGATTCCTTGTGGATATATTCCTTCAGATATCTTTACTGCTACTTTACTCTCCTCCCTTCTGTATTTATCTCCCTTTACCATCTGTAATGTGTGCCCCCACACCTCCAATTTTCCCATTTCCTCCTTCAAATCACGTATACCCTGCTATTCCCCTCTCTGTTGTTCCTCCCTTTTCCCCTCTCTCATGATCCCTTTTTACTTGCTCTGTTTCTTGATTGTTCCAGGTTCTATACTCACAAAAGATGATTTAGACATAGGAGCTACAGATGAGAGAGAACCTCTGACATTTGTCTTTCTGAGTATAGGTTACCTTGCTCCATAATTTTTTATAGTTCCATCTGTTTACCTGCTAATTTCATTATTTTTTTTTCTTTGAAGCTGAATAGTATTCCAATCGTTGTCTTAACCACTGTTTTATTGCTGTGAAGAGACACCATTACCAAGGCAACTCTTATAAGAGAAAGAATTTAATTAGCAGCTTGCTTAATAGTTTCAGAGGTTTATTAGTTCATTATCATCCTGTTAGGGAACGTACAGGCACTTATGTACTGGAGAAGTAGCTGAGAACTTTACATCCTGACCCACAGGCAGGCAGAGAGAGACAGTCTGGGCCTGGTATGAGCTTTTGAAACCTCAGAGCCAACCCCCAGTGACACGCTTCCTCCAACAAGGCCATCCCCCATAATCCTTCTAATCCTCTCAAACAGTTCCACTCCCTGGACTAAGCATTCAAATATATGAGCCTATGAGGCCCATTCTTACTCAAACCACCACAATTCAGTATAAGTACGAAGTTTTCATTATCCATTAGTTGAAGGACATTTGGATTATTACCATTCCTAGCTATTGTGAATAGAGCAGCAATGAATATGGCTAAGCAAGTATTTGTGGAGTAGGGTATCCAGTCCTTTGAGCATATACCAAGAGTGATATAGCTGGGTCATATGGTAGATTTGTTTTTAGCTTTTTGAGTTTCTACCCGCTGATTTTCATTATAGCTACACCAATTTACAATCTCACTGTAAAAAAAAAAAAAAAAAAAAAAACATTAAATTATTTAACAGTACTTATATTTAATTGGTTCAGTGGTTGTTAATTCTTAACCTGACATTATAAATGAGCACACAGACACCACATGGAATTTAACAAGACTTGCCCTGGATTGAACAATCAGTCTTAGCCCATCTAAGATAGCTCATAATTCTATTACCCAAATATGACCCCATATGTACATACGACCCCTGGACTGCTATTCTCCATGCTAGGCCACTGTTCCAGACCACGTGGAATTACCTTCTTTTCTCTAACCCATGGAATGTGTCCTCCTTCCTGCTCTTTGCTGCTTGTCTTGGAGGCTTCTCCTACCCATCAACCTCTCTGCTTCAGAAGCCCGTGCCTTAGTCCTGCCTACCTCTGTCTTTACCCAATCTCAGGCCTCACCATTATTCAGCCAATCAGAGATAAGCAAGGTAACACAGCATTACTTGAAGTACAGCAAGCAAGCTTCTGGGAGCAAGTTAATTAACAATTAGAATGCATAACATCACCCCATCATCTCACCAACAGTGAATGAGGGTTCCCTTTTTCCCCACATCCCTTCCAATATTATTGTCCATTATTTTGTAGATCTTCCCCATTCTGACTGGGCTAAGAGAGAATCTCAAAGTTGTTTTGACTTGCATTTTCCTTGCTAGGGACAGTAAACGTTTTTTAAAAGATATTTCTCAGCCACTTTTATTTCTTCATTTGGAAAACTTTTTGGTCACATCCATAGCCCATTTTTAAATTGGTTCTTAGTTTTCCTGTCTATGTTTTTCAGTTCTTTATATGTTCTGGATAATAGTCCTCTGCAGATGTATAGCTGGCAAAGATTCCATCCTATTCTGTGGGCTTCCTCTTCACTCTGTTGATTGTTTCTTTAGTTAGGCAGAGCCTTTTGGTTTTATGAGGTCCAACTTGTCAATTGTTGGCCTTAATTCCTAAGCAAATGGAGTCCTATTCGTAAAGTCATTTCCTATACCTATGTCATGCAGGTTATTGCCTTCTAGAAGTTTCAGTGTTTCAGATTTCATATTTAGGTTTTCGATCCAATTGGAGTTCATTTTTTGTACAGTGATAGATATGGGTCAGATTTCATACCTGTACATGTGGATATCCAACTTTTCCCCAACACCTTTTTTTTAAAGATTGTCTTTTCTCCAATGTATAATTTTTGTCATTTTTGTCAAATATTAGATGACTGTTGTTACATGTACTCATGTTTGGGTCTTCAGTTTTGTTACATTGGTTTGCATGTCTGGTTTTGTGTCAGTACCATGTTGTTTTTATTACTATAGCTCTATAATATATCTTTAAGGTCTGGAATGATAATCCTTCCGGCATTTTCTTTTTGATCAGTGTTTGGTTATCTGGAGTCCTTGTGGTTCCATATGAATTTTACGGTAGTTTTCCATGTTAAGTCTATAAATGGCTTTTAGTAGAATGGTCATTCTCACAATACTCTACTAGTCCATAAGCATGGGATGTCTGCATTTTCTAATGTTTTTTTTCCTCTCTCTTTCTTTGGAGATTTGAAGTTTTCATTGTAGAGGTCTTTCACCTCCTTGTTTTCTAAAAATTCATTCTTTTTCTATTTTAGATTTTCCAACATTAATGCTGTAGAGGAATTTTAATCCAGCAATATGGCTACTCTGGCAAGGGATCACATCCAAAGACCTAGGCATATATGATCTGGCTGAAATAAAGACACACCCTTAGTATACCTATAGAATACTCCACCTAAACATCAAAGAATACACACTTATTCAGCAACCCTCAGACACTTCCCTAAAATAGATCTCAACTTGGGAAACAAATTTTAAATTTAGAAGATTGAAATAATAGACCATAATGCAACAAAATTTAAACAACAAATAAATATCTAATAAGTACACAAACTCATGGAAAATAAACAAGTGATTACTGAATGATAAATGGGTCAAAGAAGAAATCAAAGTAATAATACAAATATTCCTGGAACTAGCCGGGCGGTGGTGGCGCACGCCTTTAATCCCAGCACTTGGGAGGCAGAGGCAGGCGGATCTTTGTGAGTTCGAGGCCAGCCTGGTCTACAAAGCGAGACCAGGACAGCCAGAGATATTCAGAGAAACCCTGTCTCAAAAAAAATATATATTCCTGGAACTAAATGAAAATGAAAACACTAAAACTCTGAGATACGTTAGGGACAGTTTTAAGAGGGAACTGTATAGCCCTAAGAGCCTAAATTTAAAAAGTAAGTAACTTAATGATGCATCTCAAAAATTTGAAAACCAAGAACAAACCAAACTCAAAACCAGTAAACAGCAAGAAAAAAAAATTGTCGAAAAATCATTGCTGGTGGGAGTGCAGGCTTGTGCAACCACTATGGAGGTCAGTCTGGCGATATCTTAGAAAACTTGGAATAGCTTTGCCTCAGGACCCAGCCATACCACTTCTGGGTATACATCCAAATGACTCCACACCAAATCACAAGGAAGTTTCCTCATCTATGTTCATAGCAGCCTTATTTGTAATAGCTAGAAACTGGAAACAACCCAGATGTCCTTCAACCGAAGACTGGATTAAAAAACTGTGGTACATCTACACAATGGAATACTACTCAGTTATCAGAAACAAGGAAATCATGCAATTTGCAGCCAAATGGATGGAACTAGAGAAGCTCATCCTGAGTGAGCTAACCCAGACTCAGAAGGATGCACATGATATCTATGCACTTATAGTAGGATTTTAGCCATATAGTACAGGATATCTATACTACAACCAACACACCAAAGGGAACATGGACATAGACTTTTTCTTTTTCTCCCTTTCAATGAGACACTTTTCCCTAATGGTGCTGCCTTGTAGGTCCCCCCGTGTATGAAGAGGCTCTTGGCCCTCATATGACTTCTGAACTTGGGTGAGGGACTGTTATGTAGGGACACTCCACCCCAGAGGAGTGGGATGGAAAGGTTAAGGGGTAGAGGATGGGAGGGTGGGGCTGGGAAGGGGGGAAAGAGGACAATATGATGGAGATGTAACCGGAAGCAACAAATAAATAAATTTATTTATTTTAAAAAAAGAAATATTGAAAACAATAAGTCTACTAAAAGCTGGTTCTCTAAGATAACAAGACAGACCCCTGGCTGGACAGAAAGAGAGAAAGAGAAAGAGAGATACAAATTGACAGAATCAGATGTGGAAAGGGAAATAGTACAATAAACACCAAAGAAATTCAGATCAGAAGGCGTACTGTAAAAACCTGTTCTTTGTGCTTCTTTATCTGCTTGGATGTGTCTTTCCTGTTTGGAGAAGTTTTCTTGTTATTTTCTTGAAGATCCTGTCTATGTCATTGACATGGGATTCTTCACCCTGGTCTCTTTATGTAATTCAAGGGGTTAGTATTTTTGTGGTGTCCCACATTTCTTGCATGTTACTTTCTTGTGTGTATGGCGGGGGGTTGGTCCGGGTTTTTGTTTGTTTGTTTGTTTTTGTTTTCATAACCTTTGCTTGTTTGGTCTGGTTTCTCTACTTTATCGTCGAGTTCTAGTAGTCTATCTTCTGCTGGATTAATCTACTTATAAGACTGTCCCTTGAATTTTCTATTTAGGTTATTGAGTTTTTCAATTCCGTTCTTGCTTTTGCTTTTCTTGAGAATACTTCCCTCTTGAATTGAATTCAGTTTTCAACTCCTATATTGTCTTCATTATTTTTTTTTGGCTATTAAATACTTTATTTTTTTTCTTCAAGTTACATCTCAGTCACAAACTCTTCCTGTCCCACCCTACCACCCTCTTCCCCAACAGCTTCCCCTTTCAGTCCAACAAATGGTTCCTTCTTTAATAACAGTAAATACTATACAAAACAACAGAAATAAATATGCCACATTTATGAGAGTTAAATAGCCCAGTATACCTTCCCAATGTCCAGTTCATACATATTTGGCCCCTGACTTTAACATTCTACCATCTAACCATCTCCATGAATTTAAAGTTCTATAGCTGACTTAGCTTTCATACTAACTTGCATCACTATTGTAACCATCTTCTTAGATCTAGAACGCCCTCTTGATTCCTAAACAACTCAAAATTTAACTATGAGACTCTAGCTGTCTATTCTTCAACCACCTCAGAGACCTGAGAGGGATAAATATATCTGATTATATAGGAAGTGCAAGGCCTGCAGCTTTCAACACTAAGAAATGACAAACCAGTGACTGCCTGGACAGTTCCCCTTTTCTCTCCACACATTCCAGCATCAGTCTTCAGCCTTTTGGTCCTGTTTCTCTGACAGACATTGATTGTAGAGCAGGAATTATGAAGGACTTACCTAACCTGTCTTGGCAGAGCTAGGCTGTCGACTTCCCTGCTACCAAGTTTTGTCCTTTTTGGACAGCAGTCTGTCTGCAGTTGAAGCAAGGAGTTTTTTCATGCCAACAGATAGGCTTGCCACTAATTCAACCATATCACACTGGAGATTCTTCAATGCTTATCTTCTACTTGGAGTAGAATAGGGGGTGCTGTCAGGAGCTGATATGTCTCGATATCAAAAAAAAAATCTTAATTTAAGACATCTTTAAATGCCATATTCTGCAGATCTCTTGGGGTTTTTGAAGATGCACTATCTATCTCTTGTATTTAGATAAGCAAATGTTGCTTGTCTCTTAGCAACTTGATTACTGGGTAGTTTAGAGAATATCTGTGATAGACTGTCATAATAGCTAACAAAGTGACATGTTTGCATGACTAGGAGTTTGTTTTACTTAACTATCCTAGACCATTTTAGACGGTTGGTATCAAGAGGCCAGAGCTTCACATTTTATTTTTAAGTATCTCTAGGTATGATACCATTAGGAAGCATTACCTTTAATTTTGTGTCAATATACAAAGATCTATTCACTTGTGGCTAAATATACTCTTAATTTTGTATCAATATACAAAATCATTGCCTATGTAGCCCAATACAATCTTAATATTGTGTCCATATACAAGGGTCAATACCATTGTGGCCAACTATAATCTTAATTTTGTATCAATATACAAAGATCAATACTGATGTAGTCCAATACAATCTTGTTTTTGCACAATAAACAATGGTCAGTACCACTTTAGCCAAATATACTACTAATTTTATATCAATATACGAAGGTATAAGGGCATATTCAATAATCTGTCCCTTCTTCTTGGTCCTTCCTGTGCTATGTCTATGTCTCATTTTTCTCAAGTCCATCCACTCCTACATAGGAGAGAAAGAAGGATACAGAAAAGGTAAGGTAGGAAGTCCCTGGGTCTAACCTCCAAAACCCATTAAACAGGACCATTTAACAGCTTGTAGTCTCTTCCCCTAAGTAACAGAGTATTCAGTTATCCTTCAAATAACCAAAAAAAAGGGGGGCGGCGAAACACCCTCCCCACCCTCTGGGCATGGGACGTTGCTCTCTTAAAATGACTTCCTGCTGATTTGGGTCGTAGTAAACCTGTTTGGGGCCCGAACCAAAATGGAAAAATGGTTAAAAATGTTAGTACAATGCTTTTATGTTCAGTCCTTCTGTTCTCAGCTGTTTAGATGTCCTAAGGAGTTTGTAGGCCGAAGGTGATCTTGCAGGCTTTACTGAGGTTCTGGCTGGGGCATTGTGTAGAGCTGAACGGTGTTAGCGATATTGAATTGTTGTGGTTGTAGGCTTTTGATGGAGACAGCTATTGAGGGAGTCTGTCAGGCTGAATCAACTTGGTCACTCGTCTTCTTTGGTGTCTGATTCTGTTTTCTGCTGAGGTTTCCGTTGTCCAGTTGTCCCTGGGTTCCTTGAATGGATGCTTTGATTCTCCTGGAAAGATAAGAACAGAGCCCTGCCCTAATCCTAACTCTGGGACAATTACCCTCTTTTTTTTTTGGGGGGGGGGGGCTAGGTAATATATCTCCTGAAGAAAATTTGGTTTTTTGACAATATATAAAGTGTTATCTTTCAATCTGGGTTAAAGAAGAAATTATTTTGTTATTTTGGAGCTAAGCCAGCTTTAGTGTATATATTTTGAGATCTCAAAGGACAATTTGTTTGTATTGAGTAGGCCTTTTGTAAGTAGCTTTTAAACTTAGGTCTTTCCAAATCCTATGTGTGTGTCTCTGCATTCTAATTATTGGGATCAGAGACCTGTGGTTCCCATCTGAAGGGATTAAAGATGTGTTCCACCACTCCTGGATCGAAGTTTTTCTCTATTTAGAGTTTGTTTTGTATCATGCTGACCTTGAGCTCTGAGATCTGCCTGTTTCTGTCTCTAGTGTGTTGGGATTAAGGATGTACTCTTCTTGAATGATGAGATTAAGGGTGTGCACCCTCACCACCCTGTTCCGTGTAACTCTAGAATTTATAAGACCACTAACTCTATGGTGCCCCTCCCATCTCTGCTGAAGTTAAAGGCATGGGTTAACACCACAATTCTCATGTATTTTACCTTAGCTCTACGTTTATTCGACACTTGGAGGTTTATAAAATGAGATTGAACAGCTGTATCCTTTATTTTATTTACAGTGTTTTAGCTTTGTTACCTGCTTTTTTTTAATTAATAAATTTATTTGTTTGTTGCTTCAGGTTACATCCTTATCATATTGTCCTCTTTTCCCGCTTCCCAGCCCAACCCTCCCATGCTCTACCCCCTGACCCTTCCGTCTTGTTCCTCTGGGGTGGAGTGTCCCTGCATAACAGTCTCTCACCACAGATCAGGAGTCATATGAGGGCCAAGAGCCTCTTCATTCACCGGGGGCCTATGAGGCAGTACTGCCAGTGAATGGTGTCTCCTTGCTACTGGGGGAATACTAAAAAAAAAGACCAACAAACACACAAACCCACAAAAACAAAGAATAACAACAAAAAAGAGAGGAAAAAGAAAAGGGAAAAGGAAAAGGAAAAAGAAAAAGAAAAAGAAAAAAAAAGTTCATGTCCATGTTCCTTTTGGTGTGTTGGTTGTAGTACAGATATCCTATACGATATAGCTAAAATCCTACTATAAGTGAATAGATGCCATGTGCATCCTTCTGAGTCTGGGTTAGCTCACTCAGGATGAGCTTCTCTAGAT
The DNA here is from genome assembly GCA_907164525.1 of Lophiomys imhausi. NCBI lineage: Eukaryota > Metazoa > Chordata > Mammalia > Rodentia > Muridae > Lophiomys > Lophiomys imhausi. The sequence continues at coordinate 7,098,250 of CAJQZJ010009351.1, read as the reverse complement.
CCATCCATTTGGTTGCAAATTGCATGATTTCATTGTCTCTGATAGCTGAGTAATATTCCATTGTATAGATGTACCACAGATTTTTAATTCATTCTTCAGTTGAGGGACATCTGGGTTGTTTCCAATTTCTAGCTATTACAAATAAGGCTGCTATGAACATAGATGTGGAGACTTCCCTATGTCTCCGTTAGGGGTCCTTTGGGTGTATACCCAGAAGTGGTATGGCTGGGTCCTGAGGCAAGGTTATTCCAAGATTTCTAAGATATCGCCAGACAGACCTCCATAGTGGTTGCACAAGCCTGCACTCCCACCAGCAATGGAGTAGGGTTCCCCTTTCTCCACACCCTCACCAGCATGTGCTGTCATTTGAGCTCTTTATCTTAGCCATTCTGACAGGTGTCAGATGGAATCTCAGGGTCGTCTTGAGTTGCATTTCTCTGATGATTAAGGATGTTAAGCATTTCTTCAGGTGTCTCTCGGCCATTAGGGATTCTTCCTTTGTGAATTCTCTATTTAGCTCCGTCTCCCATTTTTTGATTGGATTTGAGTTCTTTGTAGATTTTAGATAATAGCCCTCTATCAGATGTGGGGTTGGTGAAGATTTTCTCCCAGTCTGTTGGTTGCCGTTTTGTTCGAATGACAGTGTCTTTTGCCTTACAGAAGCTTTTCAGTTTCATGAGGTCCCATTTATTGATTGTTGATCTCAGGTCCTGAGCTGTTGGTGTTCTGTTCAGGAAGTTGTCACCTGTGCCAATGAGTTCGAGGGTTTCTCCTACTTTTTCTTCTAGTATATTTAGTGTGGCCGGCCTTATTTTAAGGTCTTTGATCCACTTGGATTTAAGTTTTGTACAAGGTGATAGGAATGGGTCTAATTTCATTCTTTTGCAAGTGGACATCCAGTTGGACCAGCACCATTTGTTGAAGATGCTGTCCTTCTTCCATTGTGCGTTTTTGGCTTCTTTGTCAAAGATTAGTTGGCCATAGGTGTGTGGATCCATGTTTGGGTCTTCAATTCGATTCCATTGATCCACTGGTCTGTTTCTATACCAGTACCATGCTGTTTTTATTACTATTGCTCTGTAGTACAGCCTGAAATCTGAGATGGTAATACCTCCAGATGCTTTTTTATTGTACAGGATTGATTTAGCTATTCTGGGCTTTTTGTTGTTCCATATGAAGTTGAGAATAGCTTTTTCCAGGTCTATAAAGAATTGTGTTGGTATTTTGATAGGAATTGCATTGAATCTATATATTGCTTTTGGTAGGATAGCCATTTTTATTATGTTGATCTTACCTATCCATGAGCATGGGAGATCTTTCCATCTTCTAAAGGCCTCTTCCATTTCTTTCTTCAGGGGCTTGAAGTTCTTGTTCTATAGGTCCTTTACTTGCTTGGTTAGAGTTACCCCCAGGTATTTTATATTGTTTGTGGCTATTGTGAAGGGGGTTGTTTCCCTTATTTCTTTCTCGGTATATTTGTTTGTTGTATAAAGAAGGGCTTCTGATTTTTTTGAGTTAATTTTGTATCCAGCCACCTTGCTGAAGTTGTTTATCAGCTGTAAGAGTTCTTTGGTGGAGTTTTTTGGGTCGCTTATGTATACTAACATATCATCTGCGAATAGGGATAATTTGACTTCTTCATTTCCAATGTTTATCCCTTTGATTTCCTTTAGTTGTCTTATTGCTCTAGCAAGAACTTCAAGTACTATATTGAAGAGATATGGTGAAAGTGGACATCCTTGTCTTGTCCCTGAGTTTAGAGGAAATGCTTCAAGCTTCTCTCCATTTAATTTGATGTTGGCCACTGGCTTGCTGTATATTGCCTTTATTATTTCTAGGTATGGTCCTTGTATGCCCGTTCTCTCCAGAACTTTTAGCATGAAGGGGTGTTGGATTTTGTCAAATGCTTTTTCTGCATCTAGCGAGATTATCATGTGGTTTTTTTCTTTCATCTTGTTTATATGGTGAATTACATTGATAGACTTTCGTATATTGAACCATCCCTGCATTCCTGGGATGAAGCCTACTTGATTATGATGTATGATATTTTTTATGTGTTCTTGAATTCGGTTTGCTAGTATTTTATTAAGTATTTTTGCATCTATGTTCATGAGGGAGATTGGTCTGAAGTTCTCTTTCTTTGTTGGGTCTTTGTGTGGTTTAGGAATCAGAATGACAGTGGCCTCATAGAATGAGTTTGGCAGTGTTCTTTCTGTTTCTATGTGGTGGAAGAGTTTGAAGAGTAATGTTGTTAGTTCCTCTTTGAAGGTCCGGTAGAATTCCGTGCTAAAGCCATCTGGCCCTGGGTTTTTTTTGGTTGGGAGATTATTAATGACTGTTTCTATTTCCTTGGGTGTTATTGGGCTGTTTAAGCTGTTAATCTGATTTTGATTTAGTTTTGGTAGGTGGAATTTATCGAGGAAATTGTCCATTTCGCTTAGGTTTTCAAATTTGGTGGAATATAGATTTTTAAAGTAGAACCCGAATATTTTCTGGATCTCCTCAATGTCTGTTGTTATTTCTCCCTTTTCATTTCTGATTTTGTTGATTTGGGTTCTTTCCCTTTGCCTTTTAGTTAATTTGGCTAGGGGTCTGTCTATTTTGTTGATTTTCTCGAAGAACCAACTCTTGGTTTCATTGATTTTTTTTTTTGTATAGTTCTTTTTGATTCTAAGTTGTTGATTTCAGCCCTAAGTTTGATGATTTCCTGCCTTCTGCTCTTCTTGGGAGTGTTTGCTTCTTTTTTTTCCAATTCACCCAGCTTAGCTGTTAATTCACTAATATGAGCTGTCACAATTTTCTTTTTGAAAGCACTTAGTGCTATGATCTTTCCTCATAGCACAGCTTTCATTGTATCCCATAGGTTTGGGTATGTTGTGTCTTCATTGTCGTTGGATTTTAAGAAGTCTTTGATTTCCTTCTTTATTTCTTCCCTGACCCAGTGGTCATCCAGTAAGGAGCTGCTCAATTTCCATGTGTGTGTAGGCTTTCTGTTGATTCTTTTGCTGTTGAAGACCAGCTTTATTCCGTGGTGGTCTGATAAGATACAAGGTGTTATTTCAATTTTCTTGTATCTATTGAG
>CAJQZJ010009351.1:7057793-7069277 GCA_907164525.1 Lophiomys imhausi | reverse complement strand
ACACACACACACACACACACACACACACACACACACACACACACACACACTTATATACTCTACTCACATAGGCACATATCTATACATGCAAACTGAAATAAATAAATGAAATAGCAATCAAGCCATGAAAAGATGTGGTGGAAACTTAAATGAATATCATCAAGAGAAAGAAGCCAGACTGTATGATTCCAAATGACGTTCTTGAAAAGATAAAAGCTATGGAGACAGGAAAAAGATCAGTAGTTGTCAGGGTTGGGAGGTGGGAGCACTGATTGAGTTCACAGAAGATATGTTAGGCAAAGGGAAATTATTCTAAATGAGGGTACCATGGTACATGCATTCATATAAAGTATGCACCACCGTGGGTGTGAGTCCGAACACTCGGACTCTGGGTGGTGAGGAGGTGTCACGCAGATTCACCAGTCAAAATGCATACCCTGCACTGTCAAGGAGTGCCTCGAGCTGGGGAGGCTGCTACAAGCTCATCCAGCGTGTCGCGGATATCATCGAATCAGAAGCTAATCGCTGGCCCTGTCTTCACAGTTCAGCACCCTCATCCTATCAGGTCATCACTGCAGTTTTGGAAAAAGCTTTAGTTCCCACCGAGTCCCTGGGTTTTATTCTTAATGTAGAGGTTAACGATTCTATTAAAACATAAGTCAAGTCTCACCGATAATTGTGGCAAAGCTGTCCATCTCATTCAGGGTAAAAGAATGCCCTTACTTGTTCAAAATGACCCCACACTGTGTCACCTACTTCCTGGCCCCTCTTGTCAGTTTCAGTCCACATCCTGCCCCTGTCTCAGGGCCAGCCATGCCCTTCCTTACTCTAACAGTAGTTTACTAAGCATTGCCTTGAGTTTTTGGCTTTCTGGGTAGAACATCCTAGATACGCATATAGAGGGACCGCTCCCTCATTTTCCCCCCCAATCTTTACAATGATGCCATATCGGTAAATACTTCTCAGTCTCTTCCAAATAAAATAAAGGCAATTTTCATCTTGATTGACAACTTGAAATGAGAAACAGCAACGAGACTATTATAACAGACTTTCTGTGGGTGTCTATGAAGGGGTTCTCAAGAGAATGTTAGGCCAGGGATAGGAGCTACATGGAATGTGCTCCTATTGGTGGCACCATCCAATAGTCTGGGGCCTTACTGTAATAGCAAAAGAAGGAGAGGGAGGCCTGCAAGCACATTCATGGGCACTCTTGGCTTCCTGGCTACCACAAGGTGAGCAGCCTCAGCTCTATATTCCTGCTGCCTTGATACTATGCCTCACTGCAGCCTGAAGCAATGGGCCCAGTCATACAGGGTTTGAAACTTCTGCAATATGAGACAGAATATACACCCCCTTCCTCTGAAATTGCATCTCAGAAATTTGTCATATCAACCAAACCTGACTAGCATACAAAGTTTAAAAAAAAAAAAAAAAGGACCTTTTACCACCAACTGACAGGCTAGCATCCACAACGTTCTTCACTGTATGCACTGTATGCCATTTTCTCCATAGCACTTTATAGCATTTGTTATTCGGTGTCCATGCTGGTTTATTGCTTTATGGCTTTCTCTGTTCTAGAAGGCAAGCCCCGTGAGGCAGGGTATGTTACTTGCTCAGTGCTGTGAGTTCTCAATCTGCCGTCGAAACATTTGGAATTTAGCCAGCAAATTACAAATGCACTCACAGAAGAGATTTCCAAACTTGTGGAGGTGAGCATGGAAAAGGAACTGGAATGTGAGACATGGAAGCTGCTGGCATTTTTCCTAGTCCATATTGGCCACAAACCTTGAAGACAAATGGTACATTATACCAATTTTACTGATTAAGGAAGTTCCTGCCTCCTTTGATTACTGTGCACTGCGTGACCAACCTGATGTGTGCTCTGTATCTTTGATTTATATTCGACTTGTAAAGCTTACTTGCTTAATGCAGTCTTTATGAACCAAATTAAGTTTTCAGCATGCATGGAGTTGATTATAAGGCCCAGCAAAACCTGAAGCACACAGGGGCTTTGTCTTGGGTGCCTTTGCTTGTTCGCTAAGATGTGGCATAAAAGGAATTGATGACAAAACTGTAGCCATGTCTACCAAAGCTCAGTAAACTCTTCAAACTACTATCACCAGCTCACAGCCAAAGCAAACTGCCAACAGGCCAAGCATGCTTTTAGTAAGACATCAGATTGCTCCCGCTAAGATGTGATCGGCAAAATGAGAGTCCATTTGTCTTTTCTTTAGGTGCTTTAATAAAAATATGAAATGGATTAAGCAACGTTAACTGAAGAGATTAACCACCTAAAGGCGTTTTTTCGCAGTGTCATTAAACAAAAAAAAAAAGCACTATTACAGTAAAGCAGTACCACAAACATATTTTCATTTTTATCTTTAACCACTAGACATATGTTCAAAAATCCATGGTATTCCTAGGTGGTGTCAGCAGAATTCCAGATTCTGTGATACCTTTCAAACAGCAGCTATATCTTTTCTGCAATCTCACCATCTTCCTTCAAACTTCAGTGTTTATCCAGACAACAGAAAGAACTCCCGGTGGGGTGTGGGGGGGGGGTTCTTAGAACTTTCAACATAAAAGAACAATGGAAGTTTGGCTTCTGTGTGTACCCTGCAGCAACAGACAAAAGGGAGAAGGCTAAAGCTGTCTGTTACTGCTATTAAAAACTTCACAAGGTTGGATCTCATTGCAGTTTCAGGGCTTGTTTCTATGGGAGCTGGAAAACACTAAGACAGACACTCCTCCTCCACACTGAAGCTAACCAGCCACATGGAGGAAGTCACTTCAGCCTACGTTAGTATCTGTAGGACCGTCTTTGTTCTCCCATTATCTTAATCAGTACTAGAATTAATTAGCACTCTATCTGTCCATCTTGTCCACATCCTAAAGCTCAATAATTAGTTTCCTGTGGTACGGTTTGAGAAACGGAGAGATCAGTAGGGCAGAATGAAGTCTAGTGATGGGACCACACACAAGTTTACACATGTAAATCCAGTTGCAAATTTCATTTGCATCGATTTCATATCAGAAGTGGAAGGATGATTTGTTTTTCCATTGTATCCATAGGAGAAAAATATTCCATTATATCACTGCCCTGCCTTACACCTTGTACCAAAATGCATGCCAAATGGACTGGACACCATAAGGGTACTGCTAAAAGTTCTAAGTTATTTTTTAGATGGCCTCAAGAGGGAAAAATAAATTTCCAGACATTGGATACATAGGGAAATGACGGGGCTGTTGTATAAAAACCTTCATAATTGCTATAGAGAGAAAATCATAAAAATTTAAAAGGAAATGACAAACTTGGGGAAAAAAACATAACAGTGGCTAACAAAGACTTCACATCACCATGCAGATGGAAAAGTGAACTTCAGCATAGCATGGCATTTGTTATTGAAAGGGCCACTCTAAGCCTGGCTTCCCTGTTGAAAAAATGGGTACAGTGGTAGTGCATGGAAAGAGGTGTTGGCCCCTCCCCTGAACCATTAAGAAGAATGATTTTACATGACTGGGGCTGAGGAGGTGAAGACTCAGTGGGTAAGGAAGTTTGTTTTCTATGCATGAGGACCTGCGTTTGAATCTTCACCCAAGTACAGCTGGATATCCATGAAACTCCAGAATTGAGAGACAGACAGGCAGATCCTGAGGGTACTGCCAGCCTATTGGCTGGCCCAGCCAAAAGGTTGAGGTTTTCAGGTTCAGTGAGAGGCCCTGTGTCAAGGCAATATATGGTGGGGAGTGACAGAGAAAAACTCTAGGCTGTAGGCTCTTCATGTGTGTGTACATGGGTGTGCACATATAAGCCACACATGCAAAAACATAAGAATAATGTGGAAAGGAATGATTTTAATTTATTACTATGAAGATGTGTACAAGTCCATTTATACAAACAAACTCTTAGTTTGTTCAGGACTATCCAATGTGGAACTGAAGCTCATTGTCTCAGGAAATGCTCGGACCTGCCCATTGGTCAGTTTAATTTACACACATCTGTTATAACAGACTTGAGGGCTGTGCACCAACTCCTGAGCAGTAATAAATTCTGGTAAAGGAGGGTCTAGATTCCCTTATTTTCTTTCTTTGTTCTTAGCTATGTATTCTATAAATAAACATGTTTCTTTTATGAGAACATGTTTATTTATTCCACTTTGAATTTCTTAAATGCATATAGGTCTAGGTTGTTATCTTTGTGGAAGACTTTCCAAAATATAGGCTGAATCAAATATTAGAAATGCTGCCTGGGCCTATTCTCTCTGATTTGACAATCAGTCTGGGAAATACAAGTGGTTTAATAAAAGGTACATTACATAGTTATACAGTCATATAAAATTGTTAGTGCTTTCAAGAAAAAACTGAAGCCCCTCTGAGTATCTGGTTCATTTAATAATTACATTCACAATGCCATGGCACCAAGCTGTGACTTAGGCATTCAGACCTTGTCCATTGGTTGTCATGACTGTGTGCTCAAGTTGGCAACACAAAATTAACTCTTGTGAATTTATTAAATTAAGACTTTCTTTGAACAGTTGTTAAGGAAAATCTTAACATCTATCCAGTCATTTCAGCAGCATGTAATTACTCCTTGATCATGTTTTTTCCTAATGAATTTTTTAAAGTTTTAATTTTTTGACAGTTTTATACTTGATATATGACCAAAATATAATGAATTTTGGTCATGTTCACTCTCCATCAAGTTGTAATTTTAACTGTCTTAATATTTGAAGTGCTCATAATTTAAATATATACATAGAAGGAGTGCATGCATAGGGGTGAGGGGTGCTAGTGTGTCTGTGAGTGAGTGAGTGAGTGTGTGTGTGTGTGTGTGTGTGTGTGTGTGTGTGTGTGTGTTTGTCTAAAAACTTTGGTGAGAACAGAATTAATTATTTTATGGTTCTTTCAATACCCCAGTCTCATGGGGGCTGCCAGCTGCATGGATCACAGATGTGACAGAAGAGAACAAATGGCTGCAGGCAGCCTCGCCTTATGACTAGGAAAAGCTTTTCCATCCACAGAGGCCCATCAGTACCAGGCAGATCCTCCTGCCTCTGTATTCTGTGCTGGAACACTGTTAATGGCTTCCTTAAGGTCTTTCCAGTTATTGTATTTTTGAATGCTTCCACATGAGACTGAGTTGTTCAGAGAATAACATACTTTTTCAAATCCCAAAAGGCTGGCAACTTCTCAAATCCTGCTTCTTAGAGCATGCTCTCTCTCCTTTTTCCTCTCATACACACACATAGTCTCTCTCTCTCTCTTTTATACACACACAGCAGGGGGAGAGAAGGGAAAGGAGAGGAGAAAGAGAGGAGAGAGGAGGAGAGAAGAGAGAGGGGAAAGGAGGAGAGGGAGGGAGAAAGGGAGAGATAATGAGAAGAAAAAGGAGGAGCAGGAAAGAGAGAGAGAAAATACAATTGGCCAGGGCCTCATGAGAACTCAGATATTCAGTGCTACCCAGAAATCCAGACCTTCTGATTTAAAGAGCTCACCTACAGTAGAAGAACAAATATAGCCATGCAGCTGGTTTCAAAGGTATCTGAATGTGGGATCCTGTTCCGCCCTTTACACATTATTACCCCAGACCCAGAGAATCGCCTGCATTTATCACCCTTAGGGGTTCACTAAGGAGCCCAAATCATATATCGGGGATCACTTTACTACCATATAAACTCCTCCTGCCTTTGCCGGAGACAAAGGGTCTCTTCCGCAATTGCAGCTAATCAAAAGCAAATTGAGCTTTGGTCTTAGCTGCTTTCAGAAACAAAACAAAAGCCAGCAGTACCCCAGGGAGTATTCCTCCCTTCTCCACTAGTGCGCCTCTCAGGTTGCCTTCCCCCCTCACTCCCTTATCCAATGTTCTCAGCCCTTCCCGCTCTCCCCCCCCCCCCATCTGCAAACTAAGAGAGAATGCGGCAGGTAAATTCATGTTTTAAGGAATTTGACATAAGCTTGCTCTCCATCTACTTGTATGGTACTAGAAGCAATGGAATGTTCATGGCACATCACCATACAGAGGACATAGCCTCAGAGCACCAGTGTCGTGCCAGGAAGAACATGTGTATCCTTGGAGCTACTCAGAGGCAAAACAGTTTTACCAAGTGGTGGTGGTGACCCGGGGGGGGGGTGGGGAGTGGGGGGGTTGCCAGTCTGACAGGAAACTAGCATCAACCTGCACCACAGTTCTGCTAACTTAGAATCCCAAGACTAGGTCATCCACAAGCCAATGAATGTGGGCAGTCCACTGGCTGCTAAAAAGACTATTACCAACACAGTTCATTAACTCAGAACTAGTTAGATCTCCCTGAGGGTCCAATGTAGCACTGATATTCTTCGGGGCTTCCAGTTATCTTTCTTCATAAAAATCAGGGAATCTTGTTTATTTGAGGTAGGGTATCATACATCCTAAGGTTGTTTGGAAAGTACTGTGTAACTGAGGGTAACCTTGAATTTCTAATCCTCCTGCCTCTACCTCCCTAGTGACAGTACCCGAGGCGTGCTTGTGCCCCACTGCACTGTGCTGATACAGGGTTAGGGACTGAACCTGGGCTTCATGCATGCTAGGCACCCAAAATGAACTGAGCTGCATCCCCAGCACCCAAAACAGGGATCCGTATTCCGGCATTCTAGCACTGAACAACAGTCCATTTCTAGCTACAAGAGAAGTGCCCCCCTCTTTCTGCCATGCTCTCCCACTAACCATGCCTCCCTCATGTCTGTCACACACCTTGGAGTGAAGGATGGTGATATCGCCTGTTTTCATTCTGTGACACATGGAATGTCATGGCTGCACACGAGTTAAACCACTTTGAACTCAGACTACAACAGGAAGCGACTGCTTCCATCAAAGCTGCTTCCACCAAAGCTTCGTCCACCCAACAACTGCTCAGAATTAGCAAGCGGGCCTCAGAGATCCTCACTGCCCACAGGAAACAAAACCTGCAAAGAGCATTGTAGCACAGCTGACATGAACACTGCTGATTCACAGCAGCTAACGGCATTGTGCAAAACAAACTGAGAGAAAGAAAAGCTCTCCTAGAAATCTCCTGAAAAAAGATGGCATCCCTTAAAGAACGGGCTCGGGACAACTACATCAGCAAAGACTCTAGTGGATTTCTGTACTGAGTTCGTCAGACTTTGAAGGAGGAAAAGCCATTCAAAGGGATGTCACAGCCCAGTTGAGGCAAAACAAAGCCCAGAGTCTCGAAGAAGACTTGAGACTGGTGGCCCTTCCACTCTGATTAAAACTATCAGACTTCATGGATGAGGAAAACTGAAGATTGCTAACCTACTGTTTACTCTGCAAATCTCACAAACAACAATAATGACTGAAGGTGACTGTCACAACCCACTGTGACTCTGTACAGCACTGAGGGACAAATCCAGAAGACATTATGGTAAATACATTTCAGAGGTGGAGTAGAGCCATTAATCAATTCTGTGTTAAGTCATTATTCTTTCCCCCATCTTGAAGGTTGGGGTACCCTTCCTAACTGTCACTGACCTCTAGAGACCTTCAAGTACTGAACTTGTACATTTTCTTAAAACCTATTGGAATACCTGTAAGCCCATCACATCTATGTCTATTTTGTGCACAAAGAAAGGGCTATTAATATAGTTCCATATTTCTTAGTGTATATACATTTAAAGTTCATTTCTTTCCTTATTTCAAGTAAAAAAAAATACCAGATATTCTGAGAAAGCAAAATATATACACCACAATATTAACCTCAAGAGCTAACAATCTAGTAAGGTAAAAATGTCACAAACTAAATAATGATATGCCAGTTAAGAAATAGCTCAGAGTAAGCACTAATAGCTTGGAGGAACCAAAAGAAGTCCCAGTGAACAGTAATTATTCTTCAAAAAAACTAGTTTTTTTCCCTCATACATACAAATAAAAAAAGCTGAAACTGCAATTTAATTAATCATTGTAGTTATTAGTAAGTATAAACTGTAAGATTAAGCCGGCGGAGCAGCCAGCGGCTTGGCAGAGGAACCGGCGGCCTGGCCTGTGTGCCTTAACCAGGTGCCTGATTTATCCTGGGGAAAGAACCCCAGGACCAAGGGTGGCCTACACCACCTGTAACCTAAACTCTATTAATTAATATAAGTTGTTAGCTGGGCGGTGGTGGCGAACGCCTTTAATCCCAGCACTTGGGAGGCAGAGGCAGGTGGATCTTTGTGAGTTCGAGGCCAGCCTGGTCTACAAAGTGAGTCCAGGACACCCAAGGATACACAGAGAAACCCTGTCTCGAAAAACCAAAAAAAAAAATATATATATATAAGTTGTTATATTAGGCCAGTAGAATTACCAGCAGCTTGGCGGGAGCTTTGCCTGGGCTTGAGGGGAGTCCAAAAGTCTGGAAGTCCAACGGCCCAGGACTGCTTGAGGGCCTATAAGCTGCCACAGTCTTTTCCCCAATAATTAAATACACCAAGACCTTTTAATGTTTTAACACTTAGCCCTTAGCTGGGCAGACTCTCAATTAGCTACTCTAAGTTAACCCGGATCATCTAATCCCAAACTGCCATGTGCCTGTGATTACCTTCCAGCTTTCTCAAGACGTCTGTCTCTTTCTGTGTCTCTCCGCAGAAAGAGAGGGAATCTCTGTGTGTGCCCAGGGTTCCTGTCTAATCTCAAGAAGTCCCGCCTTCCTATACTCTTTCTGCCCAGCTAATTGGCCATAAGCAACTTTTATTAACCAATCAAGATAATGCCTCAGAAGGGGCGGTAACCAGATCTCAGCATTGAATTCAACCTATCAGAAGCAATGTTATTAGACCTTCCCTTAACAAAAAACATCAAGTTTTGAATCTGGTTTTCTAACAAAATTTCGCTGAGTATTTGGGACCTAACCTTTTCACCAACATGATTGTTGAGGATATTGGTGTTGGGGCTGAGATAAGATGCTCTACAAATGAAGTTGGGAAGGTGTTCGGGGATGTTATTTGATCAATAGAGACTCACAAATCATCACCTGTTGGAGAAAATTAAATCAGACCATCTGTAGAATGGTCATTCAGGAATCCATGTAAATATTCATGACTAAGACTGGAGAAAGGGGGAAAAAATAAATGGAGAGAAGATAATTTTGAAAAGAGGTCACCTGTCAAAAAGCAAGGAACCTGAATAAATAAAAAGCTTAACAGAAGTTAGACAGAACTTGGGAACATTCCCCCAGTCAAAGTCATTGCAGCATTGGCTTCTATTGGAAAGAATGTCACTCTTGGATTCAGGGGGATGCATTATGAAAGGGGCTCCCAGGACTCAGACAGCTCTTCCTACCAGGTCACTCTAACAATAGAAGGTTGGCAATTCCCAGGCTTACTCAGGCCAGATCCTAATATTCCCTAGAACATTTTCTAACCACATATTTCCTAGTGGCTAATGTTGATACCAGGGGGTTCCTCAGAACTTTTTCCAAAGCAGGTTCAAGGATGGCAAAGGTGCAGTAGGAGTCTTGGGTCTTAGAAGGAGCATTAGTAAGATATTGGGCTGTGAAGACTTGGAAGGTGGCATCTCATAACCTTGTAACATCTGAAGTTGTGACCTTCTGGCAACTGGCATGAGTGAACAGTACACTATGTCTGGAGGCAAGCTCAGACTCACAGTTACCTCTCATCCCAGACGATCTGCTCACCCTACTAGGGTTGAGAACTAGTCACTGAACTCCTTATAAGTATATGGTGACAACTTCCTTAATCCCAGCCAGCTGTTATGGTAACAGTGGTGCCAAGGATGGCAGGGAACCAGCAGAAAGGGAACACTGATTAATACCAAAGGGAGTATTCTGGCCAGGAAATGATGGTGAGTCATCCCAACTGAATTCTGTTGAATACATGCAGCATTTGCCCTGTTTTTTCAGAAGGAGGTGTCACTCTGGAGTTATCTGAACATGAACGGATGTAACCCACATGGCTAATAGTGTGTGTCAGCAGGCAGGGAACATATGGAAACAGACATGGAAGGTCAAGAGCAGTCTATTTGTTCTGACAGTAGCCATCTGTGATGTCTGAATTGCAGACCACTGCTTCCTTTTGGGTCTACTGAGCTAGAGTACTCAGGGATCGAATGTTACCACAAAAGAATTTTTTAAAATGCTGAGAGTGATTCAGACGCATTGTCAAAGATGTGAACCTCTCCTTTAGAACAGCTTTCCAACATGGAGATGCAAAATGAGGGTTGAATTCTAATATTGTATAGTTAGTTCCAGAGTAGAAGAGTTGGGCAATTAATGGGGATATTCTTCCAGAGCTAGGGCATCTGGAGGTGGAGTTTGTTCAGTATTTAAGACATCTGTGGAAGCAGAAGACAGGGAGGCAGTTACAGACACGAGAATTGGTGGAAACTAAATGTGCCTTCCCCACAATGCAAATATGCAAAGCCCTCAAATTATGTTTCAGGTTCTGCACATTAGAAAGTGCATGGGAGAGCATGAAGATAGTGTGGTGCATAAGAGTGGTTGTTCTTCAAACACAAGGACCTGAGTATGAATCTCCAACACCTGTGTAAAAAACCAGGCATGTCTGTGAACACCTATGACCCTAGAACTGGAGGATGGAGACAGTTATACTCTAAGAATGTGCTGGACAGTCAGCTTAGCCAAAACCAGAAACATCTCACTCAGTGAGAGACCCTGTCTCCACACAGCTAAGCGAAGAGCAATAGAAGAAGATACCAGATATCCTGCTCGGGCCTCTGGATGCTTATAAGCGGTGTACGCATCCACACACTCACACTTATACACCCCACACACATGTGCCACACACCGACCACCCTCCACACATACAGATGTGAAATAAATAGGTACAAGGGAAAAAAGAGAGGCAAACTTAGTCTGTGATCAAATATTCTCTGAAGAATTGACATGTCTTTTGGATAAGAATTCAGAGTGAAGCGTTTAAAGTTGCCTATTGATATTTTAAACAAGATGGCTCAGCAGGTAAAATCGCTTGCCAAGAAAGCCTGACTACCTGAATTCAATCCCCAGAGCCCAAATATTGTCCTTGACCCTCCACAAGCAAGGCTTGGCACGTGCACACCCACATATTCACATGCATCATAAATACACATGCAATAATACTAATAAATAAAATGTAAAAGTTAAACTTGATCAGTGATAACTTATTCTGGTCAGACTGACCGATGCTCTTTGATTCTGGTTTGAATCTGAAATGCCCCCTCCAAGTTCACGTTTTGATGATCAGTAACGCTCTTTTGAAAGCTGTGAGGGCCTTAAGCAGTGTGGCCTGACTGGTAAAGCAGGGTTTTTTGTATTTTGTTTTTGTTGTTTTGGTTTTTTATCTGATTTTATCTATTTATTTATTTACATTTATTTATTACTTCAAGTTACATCTCCATTACCTCCCCCTCCCTCCATCACCTCCCAGTCGGTCCCACCTTCCAACCTCTACCCCCTCTCCCAGGAATCCCACCCCTCCAGTGTGTGGTGTCTCCATGTATCCACCCTCCTCAGT
>CAJQZJ010009351.1:7016867-7048640 GCA_907164525.1 Lophiomys imhausi | reverse complement strand
TTCTTCTTCTTCTTCTTCTTCTTCTTCTTCTTCTTCTTCTTCTTCTTAATTTTTGAGCCTGAGTGGCAAAGTGCCAAGAAGGATCATTTGGTTTAGTCTCATAATCTTAAAATAAAAAATCTGGGAATTTCTCTGTGGGAAAAGAAATCAGAGAACTCACAGGGAAAAGACAATAGAGGATTTAATCCAAAACATCACCAGCAAATGTTTTTATGGATTTTTCAGATTCTCTACAGAGGGACAAACTGACCAATGATGGAGAGACAGGCACTGCTTGCTGTGGAGAGGCTTCAAATAATGGGCTGTGTGTGTATTAGGGTAGAACATAGACCCTCTGGTCTGCATGGATGAGCATGCCTTCCCTCCCTAAGTTTTCCTTGACCTCTAGGCTTAATATTGGTTGCAAGAATGCATACTGCTAGATTGGTGGGAGGAGGCAAAGAAAACCAAAAATTAAAGAACCAAGCAAATAATAACTTAAACCCTGTTTCAGTCTAAGGCTATGAATATTCTTTTTGGAATATGCAGAAAATAATGTAAAAAGAAGTGATAAGAAATATTTTACATTTTGTTGTTAACATTTCCCATTAGAACAGCTTTACATTTATAGAAAATTTACAACACACAGTTGTCCCCCCTGTAACCTGGGGTTCTGTATCTATCCATTCGTTAAATAAGGGAGGAAAATTTAAAACTTAAACTTATGTTAGGTGTGGTGGCACACACCTGTAATCTATCCTAACACTTGGGGAATTGAGGCAGACAGATTGCAAATGAGATGTCTGAAAAAAAATGGAATGAATGAATAAATGAAATAAATGTGTAGAGACTTTTGTTTGCAATTCTCCAGTCAACACTATAGTATAAGGCCTGTATGTGCCGTTTACGTTGTTTTAAGGCTCATGGGTAATCTACAGAGTATTTGAAATACACAGGAAGCACATAGGTCATATCCAAATACAATGCCAGTTCATATGAGAAACTTGAGCATCCACAGATTTTGGTACCTGCAGTGAGATATTCTGCAACCAATCTGCCACAGATAGGGAGAGGCAACTGACTATGTAATATATACACTTCTTTTGCAGCTGGTATGACTGTTAAGACCTTATATTACTATACCAGGAGGTAGTAGTGCATGCCTTTAACCCCAGCACTAGGGAGGCAAAGGCAGATGATTCTCTAAGTTCCAGGCCAGTCTTGTCTACAGAGCAAGTTCTAGGATGTCCAGGGCTACACAGAGAAACCCTAATTCAAGAAAAAAAAACTCATACCCCCCCAAATGACCTTATACTGATATAGTGTACTTGTCATCATTGTCAGTATTGGCTAATGTGTTGTGATTCCCAAAGTTGATGTCTTTCTAAGATGCCCCAAGTACTCTTTCTGTTTGAGGATCCCATCTAGAAACTTAGAAACCCACATGATGTTGAGCCATCTTGTCTCCTTTGCCTCTACTAGGCTGTGACAGCTCCCAGACTTCACATTTTTTTGATGGTCAGGACACTTCTGAAAACTGCAGGCCAAGCACTTGGCAGGATGTCTCTGATGTTCATTTAAAAAAATTATTAGACTAGAGTTATATGCTTGTGGAGGAAAACTATAGAGAGATAAAAGTGCCACTTTAATTATCTCACACCAAGGGACAATAGACATAGCCAGTCACTTGTGACATTAAGCTTCATCACATTTACCCCTGTCTCTAGTCTTTGCAGGAAAGTCACTAGGGGGCTTAGCCCTTAAGACTACTTACAGTCAAGCGTGTCCTATGACCTACACGGTGGTGTGGCATGGACTCGTGTGTGTGCCCACACACAGATGAACAAATAAAGTAAAAACTACGTTTTTAAAAGTCACTGGGATATATTTTATTTGAAAGCTGGAAAGTGATGTTCCCTCTCCCCTATGGGAGCTGTCTGATGTTAGAATACATGTTGCCAAAGAGAGTGTGACAGGGAAGTAGCTCAGTAACCTTAAAGAATGTTTTCTGTGTGGGAATTTGTTTCCTCTGTCTATGTATCTCTGTGTTAAATTATCCATCTGTTGACTAGGTAGTACTGTGATTGATCCTAGAATCTCATGCTTGCTAGGCAAGTGGTCTACCACTCAGCTACATACCCAACCACACTGTGAGCCATGGACGTTTATTTTATATTTTGGGTTATATTTCATGATTATGTATACCTTCAGTATAAAAACTATCCAGTAGATTTTAAAATTTAGAAAAAAAAATGGCAGCAAACTGGAAACTATACAAATAAAATAAGCTATGGGAAACCTAAGTCTTAGAGATACATCAGGGAAAATTTTAGAACTGGGAGGCAGGTTAGTCATAATTAGAAATGGAATCAGTCAAGCAACCGATAAGAAGAAGATATTGATCTAAGTCACATACAGTTCAAAAGATGGGCCAGGTGTGATGGCACATGACTTTAATCCCAGCACTTGGGAGGCAGAAGCAGGCAGATCTCTGTGAGTCCGAGGCCAGCCTGATCTACAAATTGAGTCCAGGGCAGCCAAGGGCTCTGTTACAAAGAGAAGCCCTGTCTTGAAAAGCTATGTGTTAGCTTTTTATGGCTGTGAAAAATATCTGAGAAAGGATGACAGAGTTATTTTGGCTCATGGTTTCAGCACATTGCTATTAGACTGTGGTACCGCAGCAACAATCATGGCAGAAAAAAGCATGGTTCTGGGGAGCTGTTCACCTCACAGCAGCTAGGCAATAATGTCAGAAGGGTCCAGAGACAAAATGTATCACTTGAAGGCATGTCCCAATCACCTACTTCCCACATGAACTAGCCAATTAATAACTAATTCAACCACGAACTTCACTGATGCCATCAGCACTGTTGAGATCCGAATATCTCCACAACATCACCAAGTTGGGAATCAAGCCTTCAATTTGCATCCAAATAATTAAAAAGCTGTTCTATATGGTAGTGTGACATATACATTAGAGTCTAGAAAAGAGACAGAGTCAATGTGGGAAAAGTATTTTATAATCCACTTAGTAGATGAGAATTCATTTTAAGCTATGAAAGATACTAAGTCATAGATTCAAAAAATTATTTATATATCAAAGTATAAGTTAAACCATAATTACAGCTATTATATTAAAGCCACTAAAAACCAAAGAGAAATGTGAAAAGCAGATACATTTTAAATAGTTTATCACTTTTAGAAGAGCAGTAATTGGACTGACGGGATTTCCTAACAGAAACAAATGAAAACTAGAAGACACTAGAGTGAGAGCTTCAAAGTAAAAACATACATTAAAACAGTCAACTGTAAATTCTAAGTGTACTAAAAGTATCTTCCAAGAATAAAAGCAAAATAAAGTGGCTTTCATACAAACCAAAAGCCAAGACCATTCATTATGAATAAATACCACTGGCAGGCCCTAATGTATGTTCTTCAGGCAGAGTGGATACGACTATAAAGAGATGTGCAGAAATCTTAGAGTTGTGTTCATTTTGGCAGTGAATCCTCAGCCTCCCAGAAGTGTAGAGTGTTTATTATGTGCAGTTGATCAGAGAGTTGGGGTTATTGCATACAGCTGGGCAAGGAGACAGGGTTATTGCATACAGATAAACAAGGAGGCAGGGTTATCTAATCTTGGTAGACACAGTCTCCATAGGGGACTCATCTTTAGGTCATAAATATCCAGGGGAAGAAAGCTATGATGGGCATTTCCTGTGTACATTATCACTATCAGCTCATGGACCAGAGGAAGGCTTTGCCATCTCTCTGAGTATCACCTTGTAGGGGAAGGAGAGGCCTTGCCATTTCCTATGGGTTTCCTATGGTCCTTGACATGGACCATGTCTCAACATAATTCAGTGAGGTTCCTACACCCTGCCATTTGTTGCCAAATTTTTTTTTTTTTTTTAGAGAATTTTACCAAGGAGACTCAACCAAGGCAGCCAAATACTGTTTTGCTAAAGAAGAGACAATTTTCAAGCTAATTCCAACAAACAGTGAGTATGCAGGGTCCTCAGTGAGGGGCAGACAAGTGTGGGAATGGAGCACAAAGACAATGTTGCTGCACACACAATCCACAACCACCTAGAAGTGCAAGCGCAGTGAGTGACACTGATTTCCATGTGTGTTCTCATATGAGCTTAGAGATCTGGTTCGCATAGTCTTCACTAGTCCATGGCACTTGCTGTTAATACGGGCATTTTAAAAGTGGGGAAATTGGAATGGGAAAAGCAATCACGTGGGTTCCTACAGGTTCCAACACTGAGCTGTAGAGTCCAGATCCAGAACCCTCTCACTGTACTACATTGCCTCTCCACCTTCGAGCATCACTGGTTTTTAAACAGGATCCTACTGTAACTAGACTGGCTATAAGACTAACAACTGAGGAGAGAAATTTAACTATGCTTAAAATTTTAATTACATGTATTTGTGTATTGCTTGTGTGTGCATGTGTGGGGGTGGAGTAAAGAGGTCACACACATGCCACGATGCACATGTGGAGTTCAGAGGACAACTTGTGAAATTCAGTTCTCTCCTTCTACCACATGGGACCCAGGGTCCCGTGGGTCAGGCCATCAGGCTTAGTGGCAAAGACCTTTACCCATTCACTGAGCCATCTTGCTGGCCTTTGTATTTCCTGTCCATCTCTCATGAGTGTGTCCCTCATCTCCCAAGACTGAGATGAAAACAAGTGAGAACACACAGTGATTAAGTACTGAACAAAGAGCTATCTTTTAGAACTCCCTAGAATAAGCCATTGTTTCCCTGGTTTGGTCTGAGAGCAAACAGCAGCAAATCATTTTCTCAGGGATTTTATAGGGAGTCACTCCAACATCTACTTTGAACAAATCCTTCTTGCACACCAGTTGAAAAACAGGCTAGGTTTAATCCATTGAACATGTTTCTTTTTCTTTCCTGTGATACGGCCTGGCATCTTGATTCCTCTATGGCAGGGTTTTAACTTTCATCTGCTGGTTTTCATTTAACTTGTCATATTTCTAGTTTTCTGTGCATGTGTCCAGAGGCCTTTGGGAAAAGCACACATTTTTAAATAAGTTAGAACAATAAAAATCAGAGAGATAGCTTAAGGTCAATTAGTTCCACTTTAGATAATCTAAGTAGAAAGCAAGAAATTCATTTCTAGTGTTCAAGCTCTTCTTTCAGAGATTTCTAATGCTGGAAGCTGTGCCTTCCCCACCTACTGGAGTGTACCTGTTCTTAAGCCATGAACCACAATACATTTTTAATTCTTTAAGTCATGTGTGTCAGGCATTTTGTCACAGCTACAGCAAAAGTAACCAACACAGCACACACAAGGGTTTAGTCTTTGCTAATGGAAACTATCTTAGGAACATCTCCCCACTTACTTCAGCCTCAGCGTTCTCAGATACTGCCCGTCAGTTTTTCTCCAGACATCCATCCGCTTAATTATATTCTCCTCTACTAGATGGCAAGTTTTATAAGAACGGTTGTCATCTCTCAATAACTGTGGGGTTAGGTTCAGAGCCCCTGTGTATACAAAATTCCAGGTATGCTCAAACCTCTTCTAAAATGGCACAAGACTTAGACGTAGTCTTGTGCATCTTCCTGGGTGCTCAAATCACCTCTAGACCACTTGTAATAATAGCATGATGTCAGGGCTATGTAGACAGCTGTTATAATGTGCTGTGTTGGGAATTATGGCAAAAGAAAGAAAAGTCTATTATGACAAAAGGAACTGAAAATCTGCTTAGTACAGACTCAATAGTTTTTCCTGGATATTTTCATCCATGGTTAGTTAAAGCCATAAAAGTGGGATCTGTAGACATGGTGGGTTGTCTGAGCTTCTCTTTAGCTATTTGGATCTCCAAACTGACACAGTGCCTAAGATGGAGTTGCTGCCCAAGAAGATAAAAACAAGAATTAATTAATTAATTAATTAATTAATTAATTAATTCTAATAAGAATACAAAAGAGTTTGAGTAGTCATAGATGTTGAGTGCTTGACAGGAAATCTGATTTAAATTTGCCATTATTTCAAAAATTAATTTTAATTCATTAACTATTTTTAAATATTCATTTTCTTCTTAGACTTCCTTCTTGCCCTCTATCCTGTCTTTTTATTTATTTTTTAAGCCTAATGATGAACAAAGCTGTACCAAGGAAATAAAACTCATAGTAAGCATATGAGGGATCACCACAATTATTTTGAAACTTTTAAAACTATAAACCTCTTAAGTCTATTTTCAAAGGTTTTCTACATTGTGAGATTTCACAAGAAAGACTTAAACTATTCATGGAAAAACCCACATACTTGAACGGGCACACAGACACTAGAGTGTAGTCCTGGATACCTGTAAGATGAAAAACTCAGCATCCTGGCTTGGGGGGTTCCTGCATACTCAGACTAATATGTCAAATACTTGAGGTTTCAATCCATCTTGTGATTGGGAGACTTCCCTGCTCAGTCCTGTACCCTCCCAAGAGCTGAAAGTAACAGTGAGCATCCGACTGTTGTCCTAAGGACCACATCTACTGTTGTTGCCATGGACTATTGTGCACCTCACGCCTGATAGGCAAGCCCTCTACTACTGAGCTAGACCACTAGACAGCCTCTTAATTGTATAGGTGGAGGCAGGTGATTGGAGAGCTTAATTCCACCACTCCACTGCACAGGGTTCATATTTAAGATCAGTGTGAAGGGAAATTACAGGCATGTTTTCAAGGGTCTCTCTAAAAGTCTCCCAATGTCCTTAATGCACTAAAGATGGGAATGGCACTTAAAATAAAAAGCCTGTTGCTCTCCCAAATCCTGTACACCAGAACTAGAAAATAGATGCCTTACTTGGGCATGATGGGGCAGGCCTTAGTCCCAGCGCGCGCGCGCGCGCACACACACACACACACACACACACACACACACACACACACACACATACACACACACACACACACTTTCCACTTAGTTTATTGAGAGATAGGAAAAGGTGATATTCCACCTACCTACCAGACGTATGGAGGGTATTCAGAATTCTGAAGCAAAAGGGGTTTCTTTGAAACCTGTCAGTCACCATTCAAGACCCTGGTTGTAGGTTGGAATTCCCCAGGGGCTAGGATCTCAGGACGATTTAACCCAAATCTCAAAGCTCATGGAGTTACATCTTTTTTCTCAGTTACTTAGACAGTGGTGGTGGGGGGAAGAGTTGCCTTAGGAATCTTTGTTCCTAGAGCACAGCTGTTGGAAAGGCATGTTCTGAAAGGATCAAGTTGACTAGTGGGAATTTTCCTTCAGATGAACCAGCTCTTGGCTGGGCTTGGATTTCTGCCAACATGAGGCCATCTCTTCAGTACTTGTAACTTAGAGGTGGTTAATAAAATCGTGAAGGGAAACCATAAAAGAGAATGACAGACAAAATCATCCAAAAGAAGAAAAATAATTTGACTATGATGAAACTCAACCTCCAGAGACTAGAATAGAAAATTTACAGGTATAAGCTGATGTCAGTCAAGACACTTGGATCTAACTTAACTAACCACTTCCTATGAATAATTTTCTTTACTAGTGTGGGAAAACTAAAAAAATGAAGTTGAGCAAAATTAAAGTCTGTAATTGCTGTAACTGCTCAGATTACAAGAAGAGATCCAAAAACTAAATTTCCCTCTCTGTTATTTATTTTAAAGTTGATCAAGGACCTGGAGAGATATCTCGGTAGGAAAGATACTGTTGACAAGCCTTATGTCCTGAGTGATATCATCAGAACCCACTGGGTAAAAAGAGAGACCTGAGTCTCACAGGCTGTCCTCTGACTTACACACATACACACATACACAATCACACACACACAATCACACACACACACACTCACACACACACACTGTAGTAAATACACACCCACCCACCATAGTAAACATACACACACACAAACACCCCACAGTAAACATACACACACACTATAGTAAACACACACATACAATACCCCATAATAAACACACACATACATAGAACATCCCAAAGTAAACATACATGTACACACACATTATAGTAAATGTACACATACATACACACACATCATAGTAAACATGCACACACACACATGCACTCTTATACCCTTTAGTAAACATGCACACATGCAACACCCTATAGTAAACATACACATAGATACATACACACACACACACACACACACACACACACACACACACCATAGTAAACATACACTTACACTCTCGCCATAGTAAACATGTAAACATGCAGACACACATATTGGGTTAATAAATTTAACAGTTTAAAAGCTGGAGGGTCACTTAAGAGAATACTGTTTTCACACTGGTTTGTTTAGTGAACATGTTGAAAGTGTGACTATGTGAGTGAAAATAATAGCGTCGGAACTCTCAGGTTTCTTGTAGTTAAGACTTGACTGCATTCCATCATAGAAAGAAACAGACTTAAACACAATCAGACACCATAATTGATCCTTAAGTTACACATGTATTTGGCTATAAAGTTGGCACTTGCTGGATAAATGTTACAGCATCTCTATTTTTAAGCATTTTGTACATGGCTCCAAATCCAAGGTCACTTTTCCCTCTGGTACTCTTTACTTGTTTATTTTTGGAATGTTTGGACCAAATCTTTTCCATCTTTGACCTCTGGGTTCTTTTCTTTTTAGGGAAACAACTATGTATACCTTTCTTGGTATTAAACATACACATATACTTACACGCACGATAAACAGTTCCCAGACTTGCTTTTCTGACAAATAAATCAGTGCCACAAGATCTTTAAAATGTCAAACTTCTCATGGAGCACAAGACCTGTCACTGTCCATGTGTGCCTTTGACAGGACCCAAGACCTTCCTGATTGGCCTGGTTGCCAAGTGCCAGAAGGCTGAAATGTGCAAGACACCTAGTCTGGCTTGTGCCTTCCCCACAATCTTCAAAATCCCCCCTTTTCTGGATTCTTGTAAGATTTACTACTAATACTATTATTCTCATGTTTGGCCTTTTCATAGTGTCCCAGATTTCCTGGATGTCTTGTGTCAGGAACTTTTTAGATTTAACATTTCTTGACTGATGTATCAATTTCTTCAATGGTATCTTCTACCGCTGAGATTCTTTCTTCCATCTCTAGAATTCTGTTCCTGTTCTCTTACCTAGATTTTTCATCTCCATGACTCCCTCTGTTTGTGACTTCTTTTTTTTTAAGGTGTGCCTCCCCCCTTTACATCTTCCCCTTTTAGTCCAATGGAAGGCTCTTTTTCTTATAACAATAAATACAATACAAAACAATAATAGAAATTAGGTAACAATTATTAAAATTATATGGTATAGCATACATTTCCAATGTCCACTCCATATGTATTTGGCAACTAATAATAATATTCTATTATCTATCTATCTCAATGAGTTTAAAGTTCTATACCTAACTCAGTTTCCATTCTAACTTGCATTACTAACTTAAAAACATCTTCTTAGACTTAGAACATCATTTTACTTCCTAAACAACTTAGAATTTAACTGTGGAGCTATAACTATCTAACTTTCAACCACATCAGAGACTTGAGAAAGATAAATATATCTGAATAAACAGGAAGTGCAGAGTAAGCAGCTTCCAAAACTAAGAAATGGCTGCCTGGACAGTCCCCAATTTCTCTCAATAAATTGGAGCATCTATCTTCAGCCTTTTGGCCCAGTATCTCTAACAGATATTAATTATAAAGCAGGAATTAGGAAGGACTTTCCCACCCTGTCTTGGCAGAGCTAGGCTGTCGACTTACCTGCTCCTTTATTGCTTCTATTTCCATTTTCACGTCTTGAAAAATCATTTTCCTCATCTGTTTTATTGTATTTTCTAGTATTTCTTTAAGGGAGTTATTTGCTTACTCTTTAAAGGCCTCTATCATCTTCATAAAACTGGATTTAAGATTATTTTCTCATGATTTTACTGTTTTTATATATCTCAGGGTTTGCTGTAGTAGGATAGCTGGGCTCTCGTGATGCCATATTCTCCTGGCTGTTGTGGTGTTGGGGTTTTTATCAGGTGGTCTTTGACTCTTGGAGAGAGCATTGTCAGGTCAGATGAGAAAAAAAAGTATTCCTTAGAAACCTTAGAAATAGGTTAAGCAATTCTTTGGGCATTTGATAGATCTGAGCTGAAATCACACTACTTTCTTGTTTTGTGAGCATGTAAGTATTGTACTTCCTGGAATCTTAATCTGAGTTCTCATCCATAAAGTGGAGAATGGTAATTTTAAGAATATAACTTATATAAGCAATAGCAAGTCTATATTAAAAGAAGGAGCAAAAATTTATCCATGTATGTGGCAAAAGGAAAGGAGGACTGCAGAGATGGCTCAGTGGGCACAGTGCTTGCTGTGGAAGCATGAGGACATGAGTTTGATTTCTTAGCACCTATGTAAATCATGGACATGTCAAGACAAGCCTGTAATCTCAGCACTGGGAAAGCAGACATGAAGATCCCTGGGGTTTGCTGGCCCTGTAGTTCAGCTGGACTGAATTCATGAGCTTCAGGTTTAGTGATATCCTGTCTCAAACTATTAGAAGAGTGATTTAGAAAGAGATCCTACATCCACTTCTGGACTACACACACACACACACACACACACACACACCACACACACAAAGAGAGAGTGAGCCACATATACACAAGTATATATGTACAAGCACGTGCACACAGTACATGTTTAAATTACATACTTACAACACAAGAAGAATAAACAGCTGAGAGATATTCCAAGAAAATAAGCAAGTGGGTACAATATGGATGCTCCAGTGGTGAGCTGGTCAACAAGAAACAATATACATCATGCTTGTTGTGTGCAGAAAGTCTGTCCATAGCCAAGTACACATCTAGGATCGTGCTGTCACCTTCCCCCCCCTCTTAGACCTTCCACATAGAACCAAGGTTTTCTTGCAATATGACAGTCCTCAAAATTGCAGTGCACTGGTGTCCAGAAATGACCAAGTTGTGGTTAATTGCCAGCTTCAGTGATAACCACAGCTCTGAGCAGTTCCATGTGTGTGCTGTGTGTGAGTTGTTCATTCAAGCTCACACTGGAGAGTCTCACTTTTAAAAAAATCATTTATTTATTTCTTCAAGTTACATTACAATCACTGTTCTCTCCTTCCTCCCCCCTCCTATCCTCTGCCCCTCACCCTCCCTATCTGCTTTTTTTTTTAATTTAAGGTGTATCTTTTCCCCTCAACAGGTCCCCCTTTTAGTCCAACGAAAGGCTCTTTTTCTTATAATGATAAATACAACACAAAAGAATAAGAACAATTAGGCCACAATTATGAAAAGTATAAGATATAACATACAATGCCAATGTCCAGTTCATACATAATTGGCAACTGATATTAATATTTTATTATCTATCTATCTCATTGAGTTTAAAGTTCTATACCTAACTCAGTTTCCATCCTAACTTGCATTACTAACTTAAAATCATCTTCTTAGACTTAGAACATCCTTTTAATTCCTAAACAACTTAGAATTTAACTGTGAGACTGTAACTATCTCGCTTTCAACCACATCAGAGACTTGAGAAGGATAAATATGTCTGAATATACAGGAAGCGCAGAGCAAGCAGCTTCCAAAACTAAGAAATGACAGACAACTGACTGCCTAGAAGGTCCCCAATTTCTCTCAATAAATTGGAGAATCTATCTTCAGCCTTTTGGCCCAGTATCTCTGACAGACATTAATTGTAAAGTGGGAATTATGAAGGACTTTCCCACCCTATCTTGGCAGAGCTAGGCTGTTGACTCACCTGCTTTCAAATTTTGTCTTTTTCAGACCGTATTCTGTCTTCAGTTGAAGCAAGGGATTTCTCTTGCCCAGTGACAAGCTTGCCACGAATGCAGCCATCTACAAATAGAGAATCTTCAGTGTTCATCATCTACATGGAGTAGAATAAGGGGTGTTGTCAGGAGCTGACATGTCTCAATATCAAAAAATCTTAAGTTAATAAAATATCTTTGAAAAAAAAGAGTTATTATTGAAACTGTATATTGGTTCCTATCAGTTTGTTGATTTTGTAGCTTGGGGTTTTTCATAGTCCTCTTTTAAAAAATATTTTATTATATGTAAAATAAAATAAAATAAAATATCTTTGAATGTCATATTCTACAGATCTCTTGAGGTTTTTGAAGACCGCCTATCTATCTCTGTATATTTGGGTAAGCAAATGTTGCTTGTCTCTTAGCAACTTGATTTCTGATTAACTTAGAAAACATCTGTGATACACTATGTTAGTACCTAACAAAATGACATGCTTGTATGACTATTAGTTTGCATTTCTTAATTATCCTAAACAGTTTGTGATAGTTGCTATCAAAAGGCCTAGAATTTCACATTGCTTTTTCAAGCTTTACATAGGGACTCTCACTTTTATTATTAGCAATAACTTATCCAAAGTAGAAGACTCTGTGTCCAACATAAATTGACTTTAGGATAGAGAAGGAAAAACAGTCAACTGGTCTACCATCTACTTTTAAGTCCTTATATCTTACAGTTAGGAAATGATGATGTGATTGATAATTTGCCAGGGAGTCCTGCAACAGCTTTCTTATTATGATTTTTAATAGGAACAAGCAGAAGCACAAAATTGAAATTATTCTACAGAGTAGATTATGATGGGAAAGGGATGAGAAAATACTGTTTTTTTCAGTAGGCTGAGATTTTCGTGTCATCCATCCAAATTGCATCAACCTACTGATGGCCCCCCAAATGTAGGGAGTGGTCCTAATATCATATAAATTGGCATCTTATTCATTTACCGTCTGCATTTTTTTCTTCTAAGTAGGTAACTTAAGACTCAGCTTAGAGCCTTCCTGTCTTTGGTACTCTCCCAATCTTTGGCCTTTTCCTTAACATTTATGGCCCTTCCCTCCTTCTGCTCTGTTAACTTGTTTGGAACTTCCTGGTCCATCTCTGCTTTCTCTTCTTTCCAATAACTTGCCACTGAACATTTGAATCTCCGTTGCCTGTCATATTTCTGCTCCGGCTCCCTTTGCCTGGATCCCTGGTCTCGGGGATCCATCTAGGCTTACTTCAGACCATTCCCTAGCTGCTCCTCTTCACTCCAATCTTGTACATGATCGATCATCAATGTTTCCCTCATCTTCTTCTCCCAAAATGTCCAAATCTAAGTCTCCTATTCAAATTTCTGCCTACATCTACATGTCTTTCCCACGTCTCCTGAAATTACCCAGACACTGCTTTCCTCTTCTGCCTCTGTATTTTTCTTGTCCTGATTTTATGTTTGTTCATCTTAACATAGTCATCTCAGGGTGGCCTTGAACTTGTTAGGTTAGTCCGGACTGTCTTCCAACTCAAGATCCTCTTACCACAACCCCTGCTCCCCCCCCCCAAGAAAAAAAACCCCAGTGTTGGAATTTCAGGTAGGTGTCACTACGTCCCACACTTTTTTCCCCCTGCTCTTAAATTCTCTGTGACCTCAGCTTCATGCTGTTTTATCACCTGTCTATGTCCTGGAAGTTCACATGTTATGCAAAGCCACTTGTCCCACATTTCTCTTCTCCTCCCTCCACTCTCAGATTCACAAGAGATCAGCAATTAATACTTGTGGGGTAGAGTTCCTGTTGTCTCCAGTTTTCACTCCCAAACCCTGCTTTTGTAAACCGTGACTTTGCCGTTCTTCATCACAACCTCACAGAATCGTGTCATGCAATGGTCTGGCGAGATAGCCTACAGGATTTCTTCATTAGTGTGTTAGTGGAATAGGGGAGAAATAAGGTTGTTACATTTCAAATTGAAATCCCATTCACAGAGGAAGAAACTCATTGACCCTAAAAAATCCCCCAAAGGTAGAGGTGATACCCAGACAATCACTCTTTTTTTTGGAGGTAGATACACTTTTGCATGCTTTCATCCGAGCCTCGTAATTGTGGGAAACCAGTAAACTATTGCCCCATATGGAACAGCGCTTCTCCAAAACAATGACTTGAGGTGACACCCCTGAGATTTAGATGATCCTTAAGATACCAACTGCTGTAGAAATCCAGCAGGTGCGACAGCCATCAGGCTTCTGTCCCTGTCCTGGACCACAAGCTCCGGCCCGCAGTCTGGAAAGCCGCCGCTAGAGGGCGCCGAGAGCTCGCGGGCCCTAGCGCGCCGCTGGAGAGGGTCGAGCGCGGGATCCACGGCTGCAAGCCCAGTGCCTCGGGGTCGGCGGGCCGCACAGGACGCGAGGACTGTCACTGAGGAGGCGCCGAGCTCACCGACCCGGGACATCCGCCCCTGGGGAGCATCAGGCCTTTCCTCCGGGCTCCACAGCTCCTGATCCCGGGTGGGCAGCGTTCGGGCCGTAGGGCGATGCCTGCGGGAGCCCACAGCGGTCCCCCGGTGAACCGGGTGCCACCGTTCGTTCGTCTCTGTTGCGTCTCAGCAGCGCTGGGGATGCTGTGGTCCTCCGCATCGCTGGCGTTCAATTTGGACGTGGACAAGCTCACCGTGTACAGTGGCCCCGAGGGCAGCTACTTCGGCTACTCACTGGACTTCTATATACCTGATGCACGCACGTAAGTCGCTGGGTTGGGTTGGTGGCGCGCTCCCGATTCCCGTCCCTGTCCCTCGGTGGTCCCTGCTGCCTGAAGGAAAGGGTGTCTGAGATTCCAGCCAACTGTCCACTCGGGGGTCGGATTCTGCTCTCTGCCTGCCACCAGGCTGTTCTCTCCTGGCTTAGGCTAGATAGA
The DNA here is from genome assembly GCA_907164525.1 of Lophiomys imhausi. NCBI lineage: Eukaryota > Metazoa > Chordata > Mammalia > Rodentia > Muridae > Lophiomys > Lophiomys imhausi. The sequence goes on along the minus strand of CAJQZJ010009351.1, from coordinate 7,033,942 downwards.
CATGCCCTGTCAACCTGAAATTGGAGATGCTCCATTTGTATATAACTCCGGGTTCAAAGACAGGAGCATCATACAAGGGAGAGAGTGGGACGGGACAGACTTGGGTCAACTTAAAAATAAGGACCACAATACTGTCTGTTCCTACCTTAGCTCGTTGTAACTAAGGCCAGGATGAAAGCACCTTGGGTTTCAGGCAGTTGGGATCTGTCCTTTACCTTCCCCATCACTGTCTCCACTTACCTCGACCTAGACACTCAGAACCATTGGCAGCCTCTTCTGAAGCCAGGTTTCTGATGTTCATAGGCTTGCAAAGAGGAAATCAAGTTTGGCGGTCTTTCCATCGTAAATCTGTTTTGTGCCCGCCACCCCTGCAGCAGTCCGGTGGGCATGCTTCTGCAGACTGGGCGGCCAAGTTATTAGTCCCTGAGGAATGACTTTATCCCACCCTTTTGTAGAGCCAGTGTCTTGGTGGGGGCACCCAAAGCCAACACTAGCCAGCCGGATATCGTAGAAGGGGGAGCTGTCTACTACTGTCCCTGGCCCGCAGAGAGGTCTGCACAATGCAAGCAGATACCGTTTGACACCACCAGTAAGTGACGCCATTCTGCACTCTGGCCCCTGGTTAAAAAGAACCAGAGCGCCCCCCCTACTCCCCATGGCAACTTTGTGTTCTCTTTCCCCTCCTAACGGAAATCTGAGTGTTTGGTTGTATCTGGTAACTTCTGTTTCCCTACTGTTCAGAGGTGAGCACTATGGGGACTGGGTGCTTGGGAGGGATAGAAACTCACAACCTATAGGATGGGGGGGGGGGGGGGGCATACTCCTTTAATCTTAGCATTTGGTTGGCAGAGGCAGGCTGGTCTCCATAAGTTCAAGGGCAGCCAGAGTGACAACCCTACCTTGGCTGCAGAGAAAGTTGAGTTGTTCCTCAAATACAGACCTGGAAAAAGACTCATTTTGGAATATGTGTAGCTCTCTAGTTCCCAAGTCCAGAGGCAAGACTTGTCCTACAGTAGATCCAGACTGCAACATGGGGTGCTTGCCATTCTAATTCCTTACAGAAAGAAAGAATTTTCTTTCAAAATATTGGACATTGGATGAAAAATACTACAGGCAGAGAGTGGATGGATTACATTCACTTCCAAAATCCCAAGACAGATGTTTCCTATTTAATTAAAGGGAAAATACATTTTAAACAATTCAGTCTGGTTATGTTTCATCTGCTGTGTTTCCCTCCTTTGGGTCCTAAGAAAATAATTTAAAAGTAGTATTCTGAAAACATTATCACTCAGTGTTTTAGCTTGTACCACCCAAATGTTAGCATTTAAAGGATATATGTTATCAGAGAATAAATATCTCTTTTCAAAGATGCAAATATGTCAGATGAAATGACAGGGTGTGATGGGCAGTAGTTTAACAAACCTTGTGATGGCATAGCTGTTTTATGACATCATTCTTGCTTTCCTCGTGGCCTTATGATTATCAAGATGTCATGCTTCTAGGATTTATACAAATGTCCATTTTCACAGAATTTGTATAAAATTGGTAGGGTTGTTATGTACTCATGATTTAACCTGGATCATTTATGTTAAGAAGGAAGATAATTCCTGGACTACGAATATGGAAATCATTTTAAAGAAAAAAAATTATGCAATCTTTGCCTTGAATTATGACCCAATTAGGAAAATATTTTATGAAAGCATTTTTGAAATTATATTTCCATGCCCATCTATGGTCACAATATCCTGTTTGTTATTTCATTAAATAATTCAGTTATTTGATGCCAGATTTATTTATTTATTGCACTCAAGTTTATCAACTGGAAATTTTAAATCTTTTAGTGAACAAAACAATGAAGTTTTAGTTCCTTACTGATCTCAAGTTTAAGAAGAAACTTCTGGGGCAAGGGAGATGCCTAGGTTTGGATTGCTGCACAAACAGGAGGATCTGAGTTGTGATCCACAGTACTATGTCCACGCTGGGTATCCCCTCAAACAATAAATCAGAGAGTGATGGCGGAGGATGTAACTTCAACTGCTGGCTCCCACATATGCTACTTAGGCAAACACATCTGCACACCCACATGCACACGCAAAGACTTCATCTAAGATTTGAGTATGTAAACATGAAATCAATTCCATTTTAATCAGCTGAACCCAAATAACTTTTTAAAGATTTACTTTTATTTATCCCAATGTGCATCTGTTTGTGCATGTTACATGTGTTTGGGTGCCCAGGGAGGCAAGAAGAAGCCATTGGACCACCTGAAGCTGGAGTCAAGTGGGTTCTGAGTCTAATGATGTGGGTGCTGGGAACTGAACTCACATCCCCTGTAAGAATAGCAAGCCCTCCTAACCAACCACTCAAGCCATCTCTCCAGCCACTAATCTATATTTTTAAAAGGTCATTTAAATCCAGACCTTGAAAGCTAAAGATGCAAATCATTGTACTATTTGAATTTGTGTTTAAGAAAGGAAGCATTTAAATGTTGAAATGATTGATTTTTTTCACCAAGTAGCAGTGTCTAGTCATAGAAATGAATTTAATAACTTTCTAGCACATTCTATAATTCATGAACTTGGAGAGTCATCAGGATTTTCTTTTCATTTGCTAAAAGAAGAATTGATGTCTGCCCAGATAAGTTACATCTTTGTAAGTGGTAATTCAATAGATGACTCTAGGCCACAGAATCTAGGCATAAAACTGATTGGTTTCTCCAGCCAAAACTTTCCGTGTGAAATTACAATAGTTAATATTTTCCAACATTTTCTCTAAAGCAACTATTTGGGGCTTTGAGTTCACCTTTCTTTAGCAAACTAATGCTGAAAGGTTGTGTTTGGATTTTTAGAATGGCCCAAATGAATGTGCTTACCCTATATTGTGACTGAACTTGTATTTGCGACAGAACAGAAAGGGATAAGCTAGGACAATTTTGGCAATTGCCTAAGCTGGAAGATACTATCAAGAAAAGACCTTTTTTACTTGGAGAATGGTAAAGGGGTACATGGCCCCTTTGTATGGTTCTGAAGAACATAGCAGGATGTCCCAGCACTCAGACGTTGTTGTTATGTTTTATAAATGTATACAGGATTTCTGCTTGACTGTATGTGTGTGCATGTGTGCATGTGCAAGCGTGCGTGTGTGCGTGCATGCGTGCGCGCACACGCGCACGCGTTTGTGTGTGTGTGTGTGTGTGTGTGTGTGTGTGTGTGTGTGTGTGTAGGGAGATCTAGTAATCAAACCATGCACCTTGTGCATACTGGGCAAATGCTGTGCTATTGAGCTCCATCTCCAGCCTCTAGAAGTTTTTCTTGATAGAGAAGTGCATCCAACTATTACACTTATCAACCATAATCATAGTAATTTGAGAATTCATATATGGAACAAAAAGTGAAGGAACAGAAGGGAAAAAGAAATGAAATTTCTGAAATAATTACACAATATTCTCTCTGTCTGTCTGTCTGTCTGTCTGTCTCTCTCTCTCTCTCTCTCTTTCGAGTGTCCATGTATATGCATATATGTGTGTGCATGCACATGTGCTGGGGCACATGCACATGTGTTCATGTATGTCTGGAGACCAGAGGCTGACTCTGGGTATCTTCTTCAGTCTCTCCCCATCTGATATATTTGAGTTGGTGTCTCTTACTAACCCCTGACTCTCCTCCCAGGCCAGGGACCATCCTCTTTCTATCTTCCCAGCACTTCCTCTGCTCTTCCAGGCCTGGTGACCTAACTCAAACCGTTGTACTTACGCAGCAAGCACTTTATTGACCAAGCTCTCTCCTCAGGTTTGAGATGCTTGTTGTTGTTATTTCAAAAACTGTGAGGTAGGAAAGGCTGCACCAAGTTTGAGAGAAATGAAGGGTTCAGGCTGGAATTAATACTTTAATGAGCTATGAAAGAGAGATGTCTCACTGTAACAGATAGATATCCCAGGTTATATCTATCTGTTACAGTGAGACATCTCTGTGTGTCTCACTGTAACAGATAGATAGAAATCTCTGGGAAAGAAAAAAAAATCCCTGTGTCAGCCAAGAGGGGGTACTGTGAGTCCAGAAACAGTAGGAAATATGGGGGAGAAGTGGACGGGGAGCCAGAAGCCCTGAGCTCAGGTGTGTGCTGCTGAGTAGGTACTGATACTCCATGTGTAATGTGTAATCTGTCCAGTTATTCTATCCATGTGGCCCAGGAGAGAGGAATTGACAGTAGGGGTAATTCGATGCAAAACTGGGAAAGCAAAGATAGGACCACAGGAGCCTGCAGAGCTGCTTTCTACTTGGGCATCGACTTCGTGAGCAGAAGGGAATGTTAGAATCCAGGCTGCAGAGTGGCAGGCATCATGGTCAGCGTCGTGGATACATGAACGTGACTGACAACCTCTGCTGAACAGCGCCTTGGTGTTCATCTTCGTCATCTCTAATCTCTTACACAAAACAACTATGTAAAGCTCATTTTGTGAATCAAGAAACTGACCCCAAAGGTATGGCCAAGACCATATGATGGCACAGTAGCAGACATGGGCTGCTTTCTGAAATCCTTCCAGAAAAGGAAGGAAGCTGGTCTTCTTGGAGTGCAAGTTCAGGATCTCAAGTGGGTCTGTGGAGCCCGAGAAGCCTTTCCTTTACTCTTCCCTACCCTCACCTGCCCACCACAGTTGGATCTGCAAATCCCAACGTAAATGTCTTCTTCCTCCAAGAAGCTAAACTAAGAGGCAATTTTGGCAAGAGGCTTGGAGAAACCAGAGGTTTAGAATCAGGCTTGTTCCTGATGGAAATTATGGATTGCAATGTCTCTGGTTTATATAAGTTACCACTGAGTTACACCCGAGTTTTCCTAGAAAAAGGAGGACAATGCCTTTTCTTGAGAAAATAGGGCAAGTGACTTAGGGTCACAAGTAAAAATGGCATCCATGGAACAGTCTGTAACCTGCCAGGCTTACATGTGCACTACATTGCCAATATTCCTCTGTAATGCTACCCACTATCCATGTCTTTCACTCTGTCTTCTTTTCTCATTGTATCTGAAGGGAAGATACCAAGAAAATCTGATTTTTTTCCCAAGGCAGTTGTTTCAATTTGTCCTAGCCCTGAGATGTCTACCATTTAGTGTTTTGCTGGTATAACCCACTTAGTGTTCTCAGTTAGACACTGAAGTAGCCAGTCATGTAACTTAGTCTCAGAACCTACCTTAATTAAACTAACTCCCTGTTTTAAAAGTTACCTGCTAACTTAATTCTTTTTTTTAACTGATCATCATTTTATTTTTGCCTTGTCCATTAACTTGGATTTTATTTTTCACTATATCATGTGATAAATACAAAACCAGAGGAAGTTTCCAATAGCCCAGGACTTCAAACGTACGAATGCCATCAAATTCTGGTCCTTTCAAGTCCAGAAAGAGGGGATTTTAAAGAAAGCATATGGCGGTGGGGGAGGGGCAAAGAGAAGATAATTTTCCTGCTCTGTACAAAATCAAGTTCCAAAGAATCACTTCTCCATTTCCCCCCTCTGTTTTACCCTCATACTTCAATGGGACAAAATGCCTCCTGTTTGCTGAATCGATTTCTCTCACTTTTGCCTCTGAACTGTGCCCCTGTCATACAGAGCTTAAAGCCTCACATCTGCTATATGCATGTGAAGCTCCAAGACTCATTTCTGCTTTTTCCTCTGCTTTCCACAGCAATGTGTGGATGTCGTAAGGATCAGTAGAATAGAATCCTTCTGGTAAGGGATGGGGTTAACGAAATCAACATTTTCAGCTATGGATCACAAAAGGCTAAATGGTTGACAACTGTAGACAAGCACCATCCAGAAAATATTTGGCAGTTTTTGATTCTCAAGTGGCATTCTTGGAGGAGAAAGCTAATGGCATGTGCTAATATATGGTAACAATTGTCACAGCAGTAGTAAGTACAGAGGTAGTTGGCTGAGATCCTCACATGAGAGAGGAAATAGGAAGGGGTGGGAGGTGCTGCTGGGATAAGCCAATTGAGAAAGACTTCTAGAATTTGTGTTAATGTAGTATCTTCATGGAAAAGAGAAAAAAGAAAAACATGAAATGTTAGATAATTTGGTTAGGGTCTTTCAAAGTTCCAGAACGACAAGATCTTGGCTGAGATTTGGCTTGGAAAATGGAATCCCTTGTTTTGTACGATTTGTTTTTGTTGTTTTGTTTTGTTTTGTCCATGTTGCCGGAGCCCACAGCATGAGCAGCTCTCAGCATCTGGCTGTGGCACCTGGACAGGGTGGCTGTGTGATAGGGCTGGTTTCCTTGTGTGAAAGGTGGGACACATGTTGATGACAGAGCCTTGCTTTTCCAGTCTCCCCTCTCCCTTGGCCACCCCTAGGAGTGGGGGGAGATCATGTTTTGTTCAGGAAGAAAGGAAAAGGAAAATATTAGTCAGAGCTACTCAAGCAAATGCCAGAAGAAAGAACATGAATGTGACAGGACTCAGGAAGGGCAGAAAGCTGTACTCCAGTGAGTTCAGTTGAAAGGAAGAAGACAGAGGAGGGGATGCAGTGATAGCCTTCTCCTTTGAAGGGTCCACAGCGGAGCCAAAGGTGCTGGTAAAGACATGTACTCCCAGTGACACAGAAGCCTGAGGTTCAAATATTGACAACTCAAGTCCTGCATGGGCTACAGAGTAAATCCAATTACAGTTTGGACAGCTGAGTGAGACCCAGGTTTAAAATGAGAAGCAAAGGGAGGGTGGGGACTAACTTAGTGGTAGAATGCTTGCCTAGTATGTGGGAAGCTCTAGGATTAATCCCTAGCACAGCAAATTGATGAAGACAAGGATGAAGGGCATGGGGATGAGGGTAATAGAACTAGGGATATATCTGATTGGCAGAAAGATTTATGGATGAGGCTTTGAGTTTGATTCACATCACCAAATAAGTAAGGAGTGAAATTTTACACTCATAAATATACACAAATGGATATACACATGCATATATATGGAGAGAGAGTGAAAGACAGATATGGGAAAATAATATGTATATGAATGCATATGCAGAAACATTACTAGCCATATGAAAATCTTGACTGCTCAAGCTGGACACTGTACTTTTCCTGTGAGCAATCCCTGATAGCTACCCATGCCCAAATATGCTGGTCTCACCGAGACTCTCACCATCCACCACCCCCCCCCAAAAAAAATCTCTATTGGCTCTGACTTCCCCACAACAAACACAACTGAGTCCTGATAGGAGAAGGAAGGAGGCTGGACCCCACAGTGCTTAGCAACCAAGGGAGAGGGAGGAAACAATTAGAAAGAGGAAGCCCTTGAAACTCCAACTAGAAATGGGAAACAGATCTGCTCCACGGCTAGTTGAGTAGTATGAACACTAGGCGCCTGTTGCTTAATCTGCAAAATTCTTTCAAGAAGCTGGAAGTCTGTGTAAGGAAACAGGCTTCCAGGTTCTTGGCAAGAATACTCCAGGCAACAGATGCAGAATTCTGAGAGAAATATTGAAGATAGTCTTGAAATTATTCTGAAAGAAGAAAACTGCAGTTTGACATTCAAGCCGACTGGCTGAGGTGCGCATTTGTGCCAGCACTGTGCAGAGAGCCCTCCATCTATATTGAGGATGAGAAGAGACATGGCCAACACTGTGGTGATGCTTAGGTTTGCTCACCTGATACTGCCTGGTTACACAAACACAGATCTTTGTGGAAGATACATAGAAAGCTAATGATGGTTTCATTAGAAGCAGCCATTCATCTTTTAACCAACTACCACGTTTAGTACATTTAATGGAAATGTCTAATTCTTCAAAATTCAATTTCAGCACATGCTTACCAAAAACATGTGTAGCTGCATACAAGGTGTATCTGCATAATGAATCCTAAAATAGATTAGAGGTAATGTCAGTTGTAGGCAATGTTATAGGAAGATTTGAGATAGGCAAGCAAATTGTGATTCACTGATAAGTGGTTTATATTCAAAACATTCTACCTCTTACACCAGTTCTGCACTCTTAAGAAACACAGACAGGCAGATCTCAGATGAATGCCACCAGACAGTCTGGGGGGAGAGCAGTTCAATCTCAGCCATGCAGAAAGGCAAGAACTGGGAACTCTGACGCTAAGTGTAGCACCCTGGAGGTCTGTCAAGATGAGAAGCATTTCTAGATCCATAAACACTACCCAAAGTGATCCTTTGCCCTTTGGATTATTTTTGTAATGATAAGGTGACCATTACAAAACTGGGTCTCCCTTAAAATGCTTGTTGAGCATTCCAAAGGGAAGGAGCTGGCCTTAAAGGGGCAGGACAGAACTGGGGTAGCCTGGTGGAGCTTTCTGCATCCTGGTTATTGTGGGGCATATTTGACTGAAAGTAGCTCTCCAAATCCATAGAAGTACACAAGAGTGAATTTTCCTGTAATTAGTACCACCACAAAACTTTAAAATGTAGAGAGAGAGAAAAAAGTCTATTTAGAGACTACATTATAATACATCTATTATAATATATAATATGATCAAGATCTCTAGTCGCTGCTTTGAGTACATGGGCATTAAGATCTTTAGACTGTGGCAGCTTCTGATCTAATAAAACCGAAATGCGTAAGAGCACATATTTGGAATGATTAGAGCAAGCCAGTTCTCCTGAGTGAGAGTGAAGATATAGGACCATTTTCCTCCTCCTTTAAGTTAAGGTTAATATTCGGGATGTATTTGGTAATAGGGCTGTGAATGAAGACATGTTGAGTAAGAGTGCGATTGTTCATTGAGATATCCTAACCAGCAGTTCCGCAGCTTGGCTCGTGAAACCTGAGTGTGGGACACCTCATCCGTAGTCACTGGGCTGAAAGCTCGCTTCACGAACAATATCTTACACATCGAAACGAGTGCAGTTGCATTGTAAGGCCTTTTTCACCTAGCAGTTTCTGGCCGATTTTGGTTTATCTCTGGTATTTGGCATATGGGCACAGATGATTATGTGATGCTGGAAGGGCTTCCTTATCAATCTATAATGATTTCCAGGACACACTGAGACCAGAGAAAGGGGCATGCAGCATCACCACAGCCATATGCTTTCTCAAGAACTCTATATAACCCATGCTGTATCTACCATCTGACTCCAGGTCTGGTAAGGGAAACTTCGATGGCCCAGCTGAGGCTCCATTTCAGCTGCTTCCATCGTGGCCTCCCAAAGCTCAGCCAGATGGCTGCACTACAAGCCAGCCTCTAGCCACACTGCTTAATTAATGTCTTCCCATCACAGCACAGCACAATGACTCTCTTATCACACACATGTTCCAGTTCACTTTGGGCAGTTTTGTGGCCCCTTCCTGAACCGCCTAGAATAACTTGTCTTTCAGAAATGATTTTCTTGATACTTCCAGCTTTTCCTTCTTATACTTCCCAATAGGATATGTTTCTCGAATTCCAAGATTACCACACATCCATTTATGGAAGAAAGAAAAAAATAATAATAACAGCCTAAATATGATAGTCAACTGAGTTAATGCCATAAATCACATAAATATGATATAATCATAAAATTGAAGTCTTCAAAGGATCAACATGAATATGAGGTTAATTTTGCTTTCTTGTTAATTAAAAAATTCAAAACAGTATATATAACTTTTGAAGAGTACTGGAAGGAGAATGCAGTGAACAGCCGCCTGGAAAATACAGGTTCCAAGTCGAGGAGAGATCTCAGTTGGTAAATGCTTGCCCTGATGGCATGAGGACCCAAGGTTGGGCCTTAGAACCCATATACTAATTTCCATTCAGTGAAATACAGTTGTGATACTCGTGCTGGGGAAGCCAGAGGTCAACAGCAGATGTTATTTCTCAGGCACCCCCTCTCCCTTTTTTGAGACAAGGACTTACTGGACTGTAACTCACCAAGCCTGCTAGGACGGCTGGCCATCAAGCCCCAGGGATCTCCTGTCCCTGCTTCCCCAGTGCTGAGATTACAAGCACACAGAACCTTGCCTGGCTTTTTAAAAACATAGATTCTTGTGTTAGAACTCAGGTCCTTCTGTCTGATGCATGTCATCTCCCCAGAACTATCATAATATATTTTGTCCTTAAAATCACCTTTTATTTCCAATGCACATTTGCTTATAACATCATCTATGGAACAGTAGGGTTTTAGACAAACCTTACTGACATTATACAAGCAGATCTTCCAGATCCTGGCATATGGTCACAAAACGGGCCTTGGCCTCTATAGGGTTTGCAAGAAAAAGCAGTGACAAGCTGAGGAGCAGAGAAAGGAGCACATGTATATGTGTACGAGCATTTATTTCAGTCTAGGTGGATCATCAGCGTTCTATTACTACCACAGAAAACTAGTACATACTTAAGGGGCTTTAAACAACACACCCTGATTGCCATACAGCTCTGAAAGTCAAGCCTAAAATTGGTCTCCCTGAGCTAAAATAAAGATCTTGGCAGAGCCATGTTCCTTTTGGAAGCTCTTGGGAAAGGCTGTTTCCTTGACTTTCCCAGGCTGTAGAATGCCCCCATGCTCTGGCTGGTGGCCCTTTCTGTTTTTAAAGCCCACAGTGATGGCCACATGCTTCTGTGTGGCTCCCTTTGGGCATGCTTTTCTGTTTTTCAAAACTCCTGTTATTACATAAGGCCACATTAATAAGCAGGCAACCCTGTCTGCCTTAAGGTCAGGTGACTGGCGTCTGGATTGTACCACAACTCTCCTTTGTTATTATTTACTTATAACTTATCTGTAAGTTTCATAGACATGTGGAGGCTCTTAGTTCACCTAACCCAACTGGTCAATAGGATTTCATGTGGGGGTGATACCTGAGAAGGGGCCTAAGTTAAGAGAGGAGCGAGGCCTGTGAGTTTAGAGTGTTGTCTGGATTAAAGTCTGGGTGTGAATGAATGTGGGCAGGAGGGAAAGGACTGTGCCTAGAGAGAAGAAAGTCAGAGAAAGAGTAGAAAATCAAGCTAGAGAGTTTGGAGGCAAGACTGGGCCATGATCCTGAAGCCACAGGATTCTGAAGGCCCTCAGCCTCTGATTGTATATATTTATTCACATATGTGTGTGCACAAACACCCACATGCAATTAAAAAAAACCAAATAGGTCTAAAAAAAGAGAGAGAAATATATAAATGTATCCCATGAGGGTTGGTAACTGTGTGCAACCAGCCTTTTAATGATGGTCATTTGAGATATTGTGATGGACACTCAAAGGTGAAATGTCTCATGAGATCCATCAAACCATGGGAAACATGGTTTCTCAGTCGTCCTTCGTAACCTCTGTTTCATAAGACTTCCTAATCCCTCCTCCACAGTGACTCCTGAGTCAATTGGACTCATTGCTTCAAACAAACAAAGGGTATGTGGAGTTGGGAGGGAGATTCAATAGGCAGTAAACCTGGAACAAGGTGCAAGGGAGTGGATTTGATCAAAATACATTGTATACATGTCCAAACTTAAATCCTCAGACTTAGAAATAACACCCCAATGAGTCACCACTGAATGCACAGTTACCCAAAGAGATCTGTAGACATTTTATGTTTCACAAATGCAAATGTACAAAAGACTAATGAGGAAATATGGATGTTTATGAGTATACGCACAATGCACACAAACTAAGCCAACATTGTGCTAATCCAATTTCATGAAGTCAAATGAGCAAAATACGTAAAGTGAACCAGAACCTTCTGAACTATTTCTAAAAGCCTCGGGCCTTTTGGATACAGTACTCTCCTCCAAAAACACACTCAAACTAATACCTTAGCAGGCTTCCACACATTCGTTCTGCCTGACACGATGCAGCCATCCAGTATGCAGCCAAACTTGCTAATACCTTTCCTAGAACTCGACTTTCCTTTCTGCCTTTCCGCTTTTGGAGGGAATTGCAGTTTTGGAGAGTTTTGGGGTTTTGAAATTTGACATTGTAATCTTTCAGGATTATGATTTCAGAGATCATAGATTTTAGGCACTATAAACCTTATGGATATGGGTCTTTCAGAATTTAAGCATTTAATATCAAAACATGGGATTGTGTCTTTCAGTACTGTGAGCAACATTAAATTATATGGTACTCTAATAGCCAGGGTTGAGATTTGGGGTTTTTAATACTAAAAGAAATGCAAAACTAATGGAGAGTTTTTAGTAGGAAGTAAGATTATTTGAATTATGGGTTTTTAAAAAAAGATAAGTAGACATTTGGATAAAGAATGCACTATCCTGAACAGAACAGAATACAAGTCAGAACAGAAGTCAAGGGGATAAGACAAAGAACTCTCACCACTGTGCAAGGAAAAAAATACAGCTTGGAATGAGTAGGAGCAATTGGGGGTGAGAGATGGGTGGAACTTGATTCCACATTTCAGTGAGTAGGGTCTCATTCTGGATAAGATGAACAGTGTGAAAAAGAAAGAAAAAATTGACCTTAGCACCCAGAGTAAATGGAGTGAGAGGCAGGGAACAGTGGAGAAGGAGTATGCCTTGGAGGAAATATCAAGAGCTGAATCCAGATATGGGAAATAGATATGGGAAATTTGAGATGCTTATTAGACCTCCAAATAGTTGTCAAATGGGCTGTTGGATAAATACACCAGGGCTCTGTGAAAGATGTCTTGGATTTTAAATTTGAAAGGCAAGTGTGGAAGGTATTTAAGACAATAATTTATTTGTAGGGCGTGTATGGACTAAACATAGAGCAGCAAAGTGAGCAAATAGAAAAGAGGTGATCTCCAGGTTGAAACTGAGACCCAGTGCGCCCAACCTCTAGAAAAAAAAAAAAAAAGGGCATAAAGGGGAGTGTGCAAGTGCAGAGAATCTTGTTAGATGAAAGTCAAGATGTCAAAAAAAAGTGATGTGTGGTGAAAAGATTTGTTTTGGTAACTGAAAGTTATATATTTTGTTTTTAAAAGTAGTTTCAAGGGAATGTGTCAAGACAAACTGGGAGAAGGTAAGAGGAAAGAGCAAGTGTGCAAAGGTATAAGAGGACATGTAATAATCAAGTAGCTACCATAGCATGGTTGCAATATGATGGAAACTAACCAGAGGAAATGTAAGGGAGCAGTGTTGACTTAGAGAGAGAGTGATACACATAGCTGGGAATGGGTGGGGTTCTACAGTAAACATAGGGTCTAGCCTCGCAGGATCAAGAAAGATAGGCTGCTCATCCTTAGTACTCTGTAGAAAGATGGAATAAGAAAACAGCTGCAAGTGGCTTCTGGATTCTGGGTTGCAGGAAGAAGATTACCTTTTACTTCACTTTGTCTTCAGATTTTATCAGTGAAACAAAAAGAAAAGTCATCGACTGAGGATGAGGAGGCAGAGAAGGCTAGGAGGAGAAGGAAATGTGGATATTATCAACACAGAACACATTGGGTATTGAAGTAACAAAGTGACCAGGCAATAGATAAACCACCATTTCTGAACACATTTGTTGAATGAATGTACCTTTGTCTCCACTTACCCCATAGCATGGCTGTACCTGGATGGGGTAGAATTTAAGAATATATCCCATCTTGGGTTAATCTTCCAAAGTATAGGTTACAGATAAAGAAGTCTCGGATTCCATGGTGCCTATTTTAACAACATTAGGAGTGTTTCTTTTTTTTTTTTTAATCACAATATGGGGTAGGTGAAGGTGACTTATGCATAGGCCTGACACTCTGAGGTGAACCCCTGAAGTGGAAGGAGATAATCAACCCCACAAAATTGTCTTCTGACCTCCACATGCACTATAGCATACACACACTCATGTGCACAGGCACACACAAACAAAATCTATTTTTAAAAACTTTAACTTCATTGATTGTTTTATTAGACTAATGGTTGGGGTCATTTTTACTGCATCAAAGGAGATGAAATTCTAAGGAATATTCAACCAAGCAACAAGGGGTAGCTTGAGTACATTCTCAAATGCTCCCAAGAGAAGCTAGTTCACACAGCCCTTATTCTGAATCCCAATCAGATACTGTATTTAAAAGCATTACATGGTATGTACTCACTTATAACTGGGTGTTAACCATATAGTACAGGATAACCATCCTACAACCCACAGACCCGAAGAGACAGAAACCTAGCATAACTACCCTACAAGAAACTCCACCCAGCATCAGATCAAAACAGATGCTGAGACACACAGTCGAACATTATGTGGAGCTCTGGGAGTCATGTATAAGAGAGGGAGGAGGAATAGAGAGACCCAGAGGGGTAAGAACACCACATGAAGATCAACAGAACCAACTAATCTAGGCCCCTAAAGGGTTAAACAGACTGAAACACTAAACTCTCTTCCTCCAAGAAAAGCACATATAGACTAGACCTAGGTCCCCTGTCCATATATAGATGATAGGCAACTTGGTCCTCATACAGAACCCTTAGCAAGTGGAGTGAGCAGGGGCCATCTCTGTCATAGACTGTTGCCTGTTAATGGAACACCATACCCTAGCTGGTCTGTCATGTCAGACCCCAGTGCAAGAGGAAGCTCTTAGCCCTCACATGACTAATGAACTGAGGGGAGATGATATGTGGGGACTCTCCTCATCCGAGGAGAAGGAGAGGTGGAAGAGTGGGTAAGGTAGAAGGGTGGGACTGGGAGGGGAGGAGGGAGGGGGCTGCAATCTAGATGTAACTTGAATAAAAAAAAAAGAAAGCCTTCCTCTCAGGTCATATTGAAGACATTTTCATCAACTAGTAACCTTCCTGAGATTCTCATACTGGGATGTTTTCATTACTTCATGCAAATAAACAATTGGGCATTAAATAGAAACATGCTAAGCCTTTGAGAAATACAAGTGATACATAAGCCACATGGGAGGCTCTTGAGCTTAAAGCTGGACCGAGACATGTGATTTCAGGTGATTTCTTGAGAGAAAGAGAATTCTAAGAGGAAGAGAAAATAGAAGAGGGGCTTGGGGGAGAATGAATATAAAAAATTCAAGGAGATAAATTAAAGCCACGTTGGTTGGAAATGACAAGAATGACCATGGCAAGATAAAGATTCTATATGGCTGGTTTTTTGGTGGAGCAAAATGTCTGCCACTAGGGTAGAGAATGGATTTGAAGGTGGCAAGCTTGAGCAAGAGCAGCCAACCAGGAAGCCATGTCAGCAACTGAAGCTGAAGAACACAGGGGCTGCCTTGAGGGATGAAGCAGCAGAGACAGAGAGAAATGCTGAGAGTTGAAATTTGAAAGAGATTAAGAAAAGCAATCAGCAGGAAGTGATGAAGTGCTGAAATTGTGGACTACAGGGTTGATGACTGTCAAAGATGAAAGCTAGGCTCCTGACTTGGTTAATGGGCTAGCCTCATATCACACAAGCCTACTAGACAAGACAGACATGGTAGTCTGTCCATACAATATTTAAGTCCTATGGAAAACCAGTGCATTGAAGTTGTATTCAAACTAGAGGTGTCCTGGTAGCAGAAAATGAAAAGAATTTAGGGATGCAGAAAGATTCCATATTTTACTGAAGTCTGTGAGCTTTGTAGGTCAAGAAAAGCTAACATCAGAGGGCACGATGTAGAGAGACAGTTGAAGAGTGATGTGTGTGTGTGTGTGTGTGTGTGTGTGTGTGTGTGCGCGCGCGCACTCCACATATATATGCATGTGTTCATAGCTGGGATTGTTAGATAAGAGAGTTAACTGTCCCAGCTAATGTGGATATAGCGAAGCGATTTGTAGAAGGTGACGCTAAAGTCGACAGCTTCATCAGCACAGTACGACTGCAATCAAGTCTGCCTCTCAGCCCATGTGCCACGTCAGGAGTTGCTTTTGTCCTTATTTCTAAGTTGATCTTCCACAGGTGGCTTACGATTTCTCTTGGGAAGCTCCTTGGTTTGTTTCTTTACATCTAATTTCTTGCTTCTCTAGCTTTGCTATATAAATCAGTAGAATTCCTGCCCTCTAAAATTGCTAACACTGTTTCAAAAGCCCATCTGTATTTACACAACAAACTTTACATAAAAGTTTACTTGAGTTACATATGAAAAATATTTCAAATAGTATTATATGATGTAGAAAACTCATTCATTTTTATTGCTAAACAAAACTCTAAATAGCACTGTCTAGCTACTATGGTTATATTCAAAACAAGAAGCTGGGAATATGTTCTCTATTCTATGGGAGATGGTTTAGATATGGAAATAATTATAGAAAAAGTATGTTCTCATCCAAGGCAGGAAAATATATAATAGGCATAATCTTTACTATTGCTTTCCCAAACCCACACATATGAACGTCATTTAAACTCTAAAAGCACAAATTTGTCCCATTTAAGCATATTAACATTTGGTTATATATTGATATTGTGGTTTTGACAAATGAATTTAAAAGTTTCACAATTTTCAAAACAGAACAATTTATTTTTCTGTTCTTAAACTGTGAATGGCTGAATGAATTTACCATGATGAGCAGAAAGGACATCCAGGAAATTGGATTCTAATGTCCTTTCAGTTGTCTTGTTATAGAACTCTATATTAAGTTACCTAAAAAGAAAAAAAAAACCAAACTCCCATGACCCGTCCTTGCCACAGAAAAACCCAAGAAAGTGCCTCTCTTGTCACTGACACAACTCTAAGATGACAAATTGTCTTTCAACCAGGTATAAATCATTTTCCCATGTCTTCCATGCCCACCCCCCAAATATGGAATAATCCCATTGGCAAATAGCAAAGAAAATACTTAAAGCCATTTTCAACAACACTGCTTAGTTCCTGCCATTAAGATCCACTGAGAAGGAATCTTCATGCAAAACACTTCATTGTTTGAAAATTATAAAATAACCTATGAATTTTCAACTTGAAAAGAGAATTTACACATTGGCCTAGAACTCAGAGTCTTAGGCATACTAGGAAAACACTCTAATGATGAGCTACATAACCAGCCCTTTTGCTATTTGTTTGTTTGCTAATTTGCTTTTTGTTGTTTTGCTTTGGGACAGGTTCTCACTAATTAGCCTCAAACTCATAATGTTCCTGCCTTTACCACCCAAGGGCATGGATTGCAGGCATGTGCCACCACATCCTCCATCTACAAACAGGTTTTAAAGGAGATTACTTACAGAACTTGGAAGAAGGGACTGCTGTGTGTGTGTGTGTGTGTGTGTGTGTGTGTGTGTGTGTGTGTGTGT
>CAJQZJ010009351.1:6928448-7016857 GCA_907164525.1 Lophiomys imhausi | reverse complement strand
GTGTGTGTGTGTGTGTGTGTGTGTGTGTGTGTGTGTGTGTGTGTGTGAGAGAGAGAGAGAGAGAGAGAGAGAGAGAGAGAGAGAGAGAGAGCATGGAACTCAGTGGGGGAAGAGTAGAGAGCTACCCGAATGGAAACGAACCCTAGGACACAGAAATAGAGACAACCTGTGTCCTCTGATGTGAGGGGCGAGACACAGAGACTCAATCTGTCAGGTAAAGCTAAGCAGTTATTCATACTGCATGTGTGTTTCCATATTCACTTACATATCTACTCATGCAGGATTTACATATATGATGTAAGCCACCAATTTCAGTTAGCAAATTATCATTCAATCAGAGTAAAACATCTCTTGAATATCAGAGGCAGATATGACTCATGAAGTTCATTCAAACCCTTGAAAATTCCCAACAGTCAAGAGTGGAGCCCCAGAGACTCCTTTAATATCTTTTAATGGGGGGATTGAGAATAATCCACCTGGAACTTTAATTTTCTGTGACATAAAACCTGACTCATGCATGCTCTTTTCTTGGGTTTGTTTCTTTTAGATAAAGGATTATCTGACACCATCATTTTATCTTGAACTCTATGAGTGTTTTCTTTATGTATTCTCAGATACATTAAGATCCAACTTAAATGGAACTTTTACAGCACACATTTGATGATGATCAAGATTTAAATATTTAAAGATTTCTTTCCCCTTTTCTTGATCAAAAGTGTCTGGAGAGCTCCCACAATAGCTTGAAGAAAGTCCCTGAGGCGACAGTCTTGGAAGTGATGGCTGAAGGCTAGATGCAAACTTACTGTTTTTCCAAAATGAGGTCAAGAGCTTTATAAATAGTTTCCCAAAACTGTCCCATCTTCCGAAA
The DNA here is from genome assembly GCA_907164525.1 of Lophiomys imhausi. Taxonomy (NCBI): domain Eukaryota; kingdom Metazoa; phylum Chordata; class Mammalia; order Rodentia; family Muridae; genus Lophiomys; species Lophiomys imhausi. The sequence continues at coordinate 7,015,989 of CAJQZJ010009351.1, read as the reverse complement.
TGTTTGGCCACACCTGTGTGGTTTCAGCCTTTCCCTCCTCTTCCCTGCTCAGAAAATAGAACAGACCAAAACATTGCTGTTTGTTGACACCCATCCGTATTTCTCAGGTTGGTTACATGTCTTTTCAGGGTATCTTCAGGATTGTCCTCACCCCCAGATTATAGAAATATATGAAAAGAAATGTAAAGAGTCAGCCTCAATATCTCTGTGTGTCTCTCTGTCTCTCTATCTCTCTCCCTCCCTCCCCCTCTCTTTTCTTCCCTGACGTGCACACACTTACTTTTCAACAAAGATGAAATCATACTAAATAATTTATCTTGAGAAAACTTCTTAATGAATACATCGGAACTGGGCCATTCATTCAATAAACACTTATGGACAGCTTACAGAGTGGCATGAATTATTCAAGAAGTGGAAACTGCAGAGGAGAGACATGGTATCTCTATACATGGAATTAATGTATATTGTCAAGGAAAGCCAGTACACATGCAGACTAACATACCATCATCTCAAACAGTGGTCAGTGCTATTAAAAAAGTTTCAAAAGACCACAAGAGAATCACAAGAATTGAGTGACATAGTAAATGTGTGTCTTGGAGAGGTGGGTGTTTTAACTTCCATCCGAGCAATTGAGAGGAGAGCTCTCTCAGCCATGGAGAGCACAATGGGAAGAACATTCTAGACAGCAGGCAGAACAATGGCAGTAAAGGAGTCTTAAAGGCTTCGTGTGCTCAAAAGACAGACCATCAATATGTCTTCCTCTTAACAAAAATCACAAACTGAGGGAGTTTGAGGCAGCAGGGAGAATGTGTTGCCCCCTAGGATATGTAAGAAGTGGTTTGTTTTGCTTTGCTTTTTGTCTTCTTTAAAATAGATAATATTTTCAATAAATGGTTGCTATGACTGAAAGGTGAACTGTGACCCACAGACTCATGTGTCTGAACACTTGCTTCCCACTAAAACACAGTTATGGAAGGTTGTAGAAGTTTTAGGAGCTGGCAGTTGTGGGTTGCTAGAGTGGGATGAGGAAAATCTTGGAAAACATAGCCTAGCTCTAGTTTTAGTCCAGTGCTGTCTGTTTCTTGGTTGATAGGATGTGACCAGCCAGATCACCTGATCTGGACTAAGTTCCTTCCTGTTGACATGGCTTCTTCACCAGATGGACTGAAATCCCCCGTCACTGTGAACCAAAATCAGTGTTTCCTCCCTTCGGTGGCTTCTGTCAGCTATTTGGTCACAGTAGAAAGAAAAGGAACAATTGCGAAGGTGTTGGGACACATGACTTTTCATGCTCAAGTAACCATAATATCTCCACCACAGTGTATAAGAATAAATCCTACATGGGCCATAAGCCACATAAAGTTAGAAGACAGAAAAAGAAGAAAACTGAAAGGAGATATTTGCAACATATATAATGAAAGAAGAATCAATACCCCAAACTTAGGATTGATTATTGCCAATCAGTAAAGGCAATATGCAATATGCAAGCAAGAAAATAAGCAAAGAATACAAAATAGAAATTAATGGGAGGGGGGAGAATGAATTGTCCACAAACACAGAAAGGTGATCAAAGATACTAATACTGGGGGAATACAAATGAAAAAAAAAAAGTGAGATTCCCTTTCTTCCCCAACCACGAGGCTGGGAAAACCGTAACTGTCCTGAATAGTAGATGCTTCCACCCCATCCTCCTGCTCTGCTGGTGGGACCTGGGATTTACAGTTATCTTTAATATTTGATGAAATGGATTTTACAAGAATGCTCAGATCCCTCGTGCTTAGTAATAACAAAACAAAAAGAAATAAATTTTGGGTACATGTGAGATAGATATCTAAAACAAACATTATCTAATGAGATATAATACTATATAAGAATCTAAAGGGACCAATTAGATTTATCTGTTTGCCTATTTATCCATCTGTCCACCAATGTACCCATCTATGTTTCTATATACATGTGCATCTGTCCTATATAGAGAGCCATTTATGACTGTCTCTCACAACCTTATTAAATGTGAAACACAAACACACTCAGCTCCCGAAAGATTGCAGAATGCTGTTTACCAATTAAAAGAATAGTCTACCAACTGTTGGCAAACTACAATTACATTTTGAACTACCTTTTCTTTCTGAATTTATTATTATTATTATCATTATCATTATTATTGCATGATCTGTATTCTGTGAGTACTTTTAAAGTTTTAACTGGCTAACAATTTAAAGAATAGTTTATTACATATGAAAATCACATGGAATTTCAATTTGTGTGGCCATACATAAAATTTTCTTGAAACTCAGCCAGGTCTACTTTCCTCTGTGTTGTCTGTGCTTGGATTTCACTACAAATGCAGGCGGCTGTAACAGGCTGGGAAGATTGCAGTGCCTAAACATGTACTGTCTGGTCCTTGACAGATTCAGAACCAGGATATATACTGTTCATGAAATTATTTGTGTGTTCATGTATGTGTGAGTGCACACAAAGGCCGGAGGCTGATGTTAGCTTTCTTCTTTCATTGTTCTTCACCTAATTTTTTTTTGAGACAGGATCTCTCAGTGAACTTGGAGCTCACCAATGTGATAGCCTAACTAGCCCGAGTGTCCTCTTGTTTCTCTCTCTTCAATGCTGGGATTATTTGGCATGCCACCTCATCTGGTGTCTGTGTGGGTGATGGGGAGAAAATTCAGTTCTTTATTCGTGCATGGCTAGAACTTTATTGACTGAACTGCCTCCTTAGCTCCTGGGTTAGTTTTAAAAGCACACACAATTTATGATAGTAACACATCTAGAGGAGGAAGTTAGAATGCATAGAAATGGAACTGCAATGTTTATGAATGTGAAAAATCTGTGACATTGTCAATTCTGTCCTGTGTGAAAGCAAGTGCGTACTATATTTTCTTTACACTTTTTTTCTACTAACTTTGTTCTTCTTTATAGTTGAAAACTTACACTGGGTATATATCCACATTTCATCTAAATTCTTCTGTTAATTAGTTAGGTTAGCTCTGTAATTTAGCTGAAGTGAATCGTGGTGCAGGGACATACAAGTATCTTTGTGATGTATTGGCCTGTAGTCCTTTGGGTGAATACCCAGGAGTAGTACAAACTTGATCATACCAGTTTACTGGTATGTTTTGTATAATACTGATATAATCTCCATTTTTGGAAGAACCTGTAGAAAAAAATGGCTAATTAAATTATTTACTAGTATTTATATTATATTTAATTGGTCGGCAGTGTTAATCCTAACCTGCCATTATAAGCGAATACAACATAGACACCACATGGATTTTAACAAGCCTAAGCCTGAGTTGTACAATCCTAGTCCATCTAAGCTAGCTCATAATTCTATTACCCAAATATGACCCCATATATACATACAGCCGTTTGGACTATTATTCTCCACACTAAGCCGATGTTCCAGGCCACGTGGAAGGGTCTTCTTTAATCTACCCCATGGCGTATCCTCCTTGTATGCTCATGACTTCTTCTCCAGGCTTCTTCTTCCCAAGAACTATCTTGGAGTGTCTAAAGTTCTGAACCTAAATACTTTTTTTAAATCATATCCTATATTTCCTTTTAAATCCTAAATAACTCAAGTTTAATTGAAATTTTATAGCTATTATGTCTTCAGCCTCATCAAAGACATAAGAAGGATAAAGTTATTATTTGAGTGAATAGGAAGCACAGAAGAGCAGCTTCCAAAAAGAAAAAATGACAGTAGTTGCCTAGACAGTCTTAAAATTCTTAAAATAATAATATCTTTAAATGACATTTTCTGTATATCTCTGAGGATTTTGAAGACATCTATTGATTTATAAATCCATCTATCATCTTTGAACAAGCAAACTGTAAAATTCTATCAAGATTAATCTTATTTTTAATCAATATACAAAATTCTATACCAATGTATCAAAAGATAACCTTATTTTAAGAATAACAATAGTTTTAAGTTTCAGAGCAGATTCAATAATCTATCTTTATATCTTATCATTTCTATATTATATACATATATTCCCCTTCTTTTTCTTTTCAAGTTCTTTCCCCCTATATAAGAGAGAAAGAAGGATAGAGAAAAGAAAAAGAAATTGAAAAGTCCTTGAGTCTAACCTCCTATACCTTGCTTCATAAGACCATTTAACAATTTGTAACCAATCTCCCTAAACAACATCTATAACATATCAAATGACTAAAATAATAATCACCCACCCCACCTTTTGGTGAGCTGGACCGTCTGGGCTTGTCTTGTCTTTTTTGGTGTTTGGTCTCTTTGCTCTGAAAACATATAATTTCCCACAATTAGCATATCTCTCTATTTTTTTTTTTTGAGACAGGATTTCTCTGTGTATCCTTGTCTTGGATTTACTTTGTAGACCAGGCTGACCTTGGCGAAGGTCAGAGATCCATTTGTCTGTGTCTCCCAAATGGTGGGATTAAAGGCGTGCACCATCACACCCAGTGATTAACATATCTCCCCTAGGGTCTAAAACGCTCTTGAAACCAGTTTTTCTGTGCGAACCCCACATCTAAGGACACTGGCTCGTGACCCCTCTCTCTTTATATCTTTAAAAATCTCTTACATTTTAGCATTGCCAAACAAAAAAAAAATACCCTTTTACCTCTGATATAGGAAAATCAAAGACATCCAAACAAAATTCAAGCAAAGAAACAAGAGCATTCCAAAAGCCTTGGTCTAATTGCCATCCCATGCTGTAATTAAAGTTTTGTTCCTTATTCCTGAAATATAGCTTTGACTGCACTATATTTCATTGGTGAACCCTTCCCAGAAAGCCCTGACAAGCATCTCATAGCCAGGGAATTCTGAATTCCCGGTCATCAATTTTGTATTATCTATCGGGAAAGGCCTCCCTCCTTCTTCCATTATTATTGACAGCAATTTAGCATTCCATCTGTAAGCTCTCTCCCTTACAGATATCCTTAAGCCTATCCTAGTCAAATCTTTCTCAAAAAGTATACCTAGAACCACAATTGTCAATGTAAAAATCATCTATATGTTAAGAGAAACAAACTCAATTAGAATCCAAACATATTGAGACATTATAATTTTTTTTCATTTTTAATTTAGGTGGTTAATTCCAATGTCAAACTCTGTTTAAAAGGCTGCCAGTTATTTAGCATATAAAGAGAACTAAGCTTTCTACCTTTGCTGTAAGGCAGTAGCTTTTGTTAAGGGAGCTGCTCCTTTGAAATGTATTTGGGTTTGGCTCCCCGCTCTTTGGCTAGAAAACTATTTCTCACCTGGGCCTTCTCAAGCTGTAAGCATGGATTGTAATTGCCATACACTGGGCACCATATGTAGAAAAAAAATGGCTAATTAAATTATTTTTTTTAGTATTTATATTATATTTAATTGGTCAGCGGTGTTAATCCTTAACTTGCCATTATAAATGAATACACATAGACACCACATGGATTTTAACAAGCCTACACCTGAGTTGTGCAATCCTAGCCCATCTAAGCTAGCTCATAATTCTATTACCCAAATATGACCCCATATATACATTCCCATACTGATTTCCATGGTGACTGAATTAGTTAATATTCCCATCAGCAGTGTAGAAATATTCCCATTTGCATATGGCTTTCCTATTGAAGTTTTTTCTTTTGTGTATTGATTTTGAAGCTCTCTCTATATTAATTGTATTGTTGTTTCTCTTGAGAAAAAAAAAAACACATGGGATTTCACTTATTTATTAACTTTGTAAACAGTTGCCTTCCACTTAGGAAATTGCATACAGTCACTTGAAAAATGTTTCCTAACTTTGGACTTTGTTTCACCTCTCATTTGTGATCTGTTAGAAAGCTACTAAAATGGAATGGTCTTTTTCAGGTCTGTGCAGTGGACAATGTTCTGTGTTAGCTGGGGTGACTAGGTACCTTCTTTCTTCTCTGGAGGTCATGAAGCCTGCACTAAATACTATGCCTTGTCATTGGTACAGCAGTTAGATTTGGGTTGCCATCTGGGCTGGCAAACAGGGTACACTTCATCTACGATAATCAAGGAAGAACTCACCACAGCAACTGAGAGGCTTGTGAGCTCTGGGAAGAAAGCAGCTTCCATGGATCAAGGAATCTAGGAGTGTGGGGATCATAACATAACTGTCAGGAGGACATTTAGGAGACGCTAGGTTGGCCAACCATCACATTGGCCACCTCTGAATCCCATGAGTCTGCCTGCAGTTGCCACCAGAAAGTAACAGGCTTACCTTCTGTTCAAACCTCCACTGAGCTTCTCATTCTTAAGAAAGTCCTAGAAATGTGATTTTTCACTTGGTGTGATGGTCTTCATTTCAACCCTTTTCCCTACAAAGGACATAATTTCACTCTCCAAGTGAATAAAATTTCCTTGTGTAAATGTGCCATGTTTGCTTATCCACTTACCTGTTGGTGGGCATCCAAGCTTCCCTTATCTTGGCTATTGTAAATAATACAGGTATAAACAGGGGTGCACAAGTATCTCTGTGAAATACTGATTTATAATCCTTTGGATAAATACCCAAGAGTGGTATTGCTGAATCATGTAGCAGCTGATTTCCATAGTGGCTGCACCATTTTGTACTCCCACCAAGAGTGTAAGTGGGTTTCATTTCTCCAATGTTCTCACCAGCATTTGCCATCTGTTTTTCTCATGACAAACATTCTGGTTGAATCTCAGTGCAGTTTTAATTTGCTTTTCTCTTGTGGTTAAAGATTTAGAACTATTTTTCAAATGCTCATTGGCCATCTTTACTATGTCTTTTCAGAGCTGTCTCTTCAATTCGCTGGCTTATTTATTGATCAAATTTGTTTCTTTTTTATTTTATTTTTATTTGTTTCATAATTTTTAATTGTATTATTGTATGTGTGCATGATGTACATGTAGGGCATATGAATGGACGTAAGAGGACAACTTTTTGCCATAAGTTTTCTTGTTCTACCTTTATGCTGATTCCAAGGATTAAGCTAAAGGGCTCAGGCTTGTGTGATCAGCACATTTTCCACTGTGTCACCTCACCAGCCCCAAACAGAATTTTTTAAACAAAATATAATAAGATAGAACAAAACCCATCATATTGAAATTGGATGAGCCACGCCAAGAGAAATATAGAAGAGCCCAAAGAGAAGGCACAAGAATCAGAGACCCACTTGTTTACAGATTCAGGAGTCCCATAAAAGTACTAAACTGAAGGCTATAGTATAAATTTAGAGGACCTTGGGCAGACCCATGTAGGCCCTGTACTTTCTGCTTCAGTCTTTGTGAGCTCATATGAGCTTTGTTCAATTATTTTTAGAGCGCCTTGTTCTTATGGTGTTCTCCATTTCTTCTGTCTTGCCAACTCCTTCTGCCTCCTCTTCTACAGGGTTCCCTGAGCTCTGACGGGAGGGATGTGATGGAAACATCTCATTTAGAGCTGTGAGATGCAAGGTCTCTTCTCTATCTTCATAATGTCTGGCTGTGGGTCTCTTTATTTTTTCCCATCCACTACAGGACGAAGTCCTCTGATGATGATTGAATAAGGCTGTGATCTATGACTATAGTAAAATATCATTAAGAGCCATTTGATTGTTACTACTTTTTAAAAGTCCAATAGTATTTAGTTTTACCCTAGGTTCTGGGCTATCTAGACTCTGGTTCTTGGCACCTAAGCAGTGCCAGGTATGGGTTCCATCTTGAAGCAGGCCTTAAGTCAAATCTGATTTCAGTTGGTTTCTCCCACAAAGTTTGTGTCATTATTGTCCTAGCATGTTTTGCAGGCAGGAAAGATTGTAGATCAGAGGTTTTGCAATTGGGTTGGTGTTTACTGTTCTCTTTTGGTAGCCTGCAGAGTATCTTGCTGTGTCATAGACATTAGAACATGGGGGTAAAGGTTCTGTGTAGACACCAGCTCCATGTCTCCATGTTCAGTGAGTTGGATGGGTGTTTTCTTCTGCAATAGGGCCTTACTGTCAGTTTGTGGATCCAAACAGAATTTTTAAAAGATGACTTGTGTACTTTTAGGATCAATGAAAGATAATACACTCACATCAGAAGAGATCAGGGGAAAATGAGACCAACACAGTAGGAATGTTCTCTATTAAACTACTTGGATTGGAAGTGGAATCAACAAAACTCCTTCACTGGTATTCTTCAACTAGAAAAAGTGAATTTCCCAAATAACCATAGATTACTCTCTTGGTAAAGTTATCATACAACTCAACCTGTAGTAGAAAAAAAAAATATCACCCAGACAGATCCACACCATTCAGTCCCACAAAACAAACCCCAGGCTTGGAACTGGAATTATTTTCCTCATAATTTCATTCCTTCCTTACAGAAGCCCACTTTTTTTTTAAGTCCCGTGGGGATCTCTTTTAACTATGAATGTTTGAGTTGCCAGTCTCCTTTTCCTGACTTTTTACTAGTTAGAACTTTCAAAGCGGCTCTAGTATGTTCTCCCCTTGTTTAATGAAAACCACATTGACAGCCTCATGAGGTGTCACACATTTTATTCCAGAGTCCCACACACAAATCACTAATAATAGCTATTATGCTTCTGTGACTATGAGGTCCTTTCCAATTCTTAGATGTAGGTTAACATTTTAAGGATTATGAACATTGGGTCACACTGCTAGAAGATTCTGCTTCATGTGACTTCCAGTTTACAGATATCTTCATGCCAACTCTCACTTGTGATAGTGGTGAGTTTTTGATCGCTTGAAAAAAGGCAAATCAGCCTCAAACAGAAGGCCTGAGAACTCCCAAAGGTTGAATGAATCAGCCAAGAGCACCCAGTTGGTGGAGGCAAGATCACTTGGCTTTGAGTTTTTGGTCACCCATGCTGCCTACACATAGATGGCAATGTTTATAAATTCCATTTCAGACTTTAATCTGCAAGATGCTCTAATTCTTTGCCAGTTTTGTGCATTTGGGGTGAAAACTTCCAGAACTTGTCTTTCCAAAAACACTACAGAAACATCAAAGCTAAGATTTCTGAGAAGGAAATTCATGATTTTCTGCTAACATGTCACAATGTAAGTTTTAGATTCAGATTGAATACATTATTCTTTTTTCTTTAAATGTCTGTAGTCACAAGTGAAGTCAGCTGAAGTCTTAATTAGGTATTTATTTTGGCCTTACCTAATAGGACTTAAAACTTCATTTTGTAATGTATTTACTTGAGAAACAAGGAAGTAAAATAAAATCTGTATGAAAGGAAACATATGCAGATAAGATGGCTTAGGACAAATGTCCTCAGGAATTCCTTAGCTATTACTATAGAGTGTCATGTTGGGGCAGGGCAAATGAAATTATGTGGCAAGTAAGTTGACTATGAACCAAATGTGAAAGGAGAGATCCCTGCTTTTTATTAGGACCTGAAGTGTGCTACACTTGAGTTGAGATTATTCCTATCTAGCCTCTCTCTCGCTGAGATCTGCAAAGGAAATAGAAAACTATGTTGGAGAATTAGCTTCAGCGGTAGTGTGGACACATGTAACTGGGTTAAAAGCCAAGCCCTGTACATCCCTTCATGCTGGCTTCTGATTAAACTTTCTGATGAAGCCTGACACTGAGAAACTTTGTGCTTATCTGGCCAGGGAGAAGGGTTTTTATTTTTTATTATGTGTTGTATATGAATCTCTCTCTCTCTCTCTCTCTGTGTGTGTGTGTGTATGTGTGTGTGTGTGTGTGTGTATGTGTGTACCACCTATGTGTCCAAGAAGTCCAGAAGACAACATTGGATCCCCTGAAACTGAGGTTACAGGTAGTTGGTTGTGAGTGGCCCAAGTGGGTACTGGAAAGCAACCTCTTGTCCTGTGGGTCAGTAGCAAACATCCTTAATGGCTGGGAAATCTCTATAGTCTTCAGGGGGAATCTTACATATTTTACTACTGAAAATGATTCAGCTTTCTTCAAAGCAGTGACAATGATCTGGTGTTCTGTCAGGAACAATTGATGCATACATTCAAGGTGCTCAGAGTCCATGTTATATGGAAGGTGGAATTATCTCTGCAGTGTGAAATGCAAGAAAAAATTTCCTTCAAGTTGTGAGATGTCTTATACATATTTTCATTTTGTATGTGTATAATGAATATCACTCTCATGCACGCTATTTTTTTTTGTCACAGCTGCTAGCTAGGTCTTATGCATGCTAGGGAAGCACTCTACAACTGAGCCATATTCCCAACCTGAAAACCATCTTGTAGCTTAGACTTAAAGAGACATTTCCATGATGTATTAAAATTAGTTTTCAAATATATTTAAATTGGCAAGTAAAACCAAAAGTATATATAGTATATGATGTGATACATTGATAGATGTATATGCTGTAGAGTAACTAAAACTATTTGATGTATCTATCACTGCATTAGTTACTTGTATGTTGCTGTGATAAAACACTATAACCAGAAACAACTTTGAGAAGATAGTTTATGTTGGCTTATCTTCCAGAATAACAGAGCCCACTATGGATGGGGTCTGTATGAGAGAGGAACAGTAGGTTGACTGACTGGGTTTCATCTACACTTAGGGAGCAAAAGGGGAGAGCTGGAGGGAGGATAAAGCTATACATCCTCAAAGCCTTCTCCCAGTGACCTTATTCTCCAGTGAGGCTGTACCTCCTACAGGTCCCATAACTTCCCCAAACAGCACCGCCAATTGGGGACCAAGTGTTCAAATACATGAGCCTATGAGGAACATTTCTCGTTCAAACCACAACGATCAGCTAACATTGTTAACATTTTTCTGTCAATAACAGCATTCAAAATCTATTCTTGTAGACTTCTCTGTATATAATAAATCATTAAAAACTGTTGGTGACATGCAGTATGATGAGTCTTCAGAATGTACACCTCTTAGCTACAACTTGTCACCTTTTGACCAACACCTCCTCAGTACCCTCTGACAAACACTACTGTACCATGTGCTTCTGTAGGTTTAGTTTCTTTATATTCCACCCACAGTTGTGCTCATACACTGTGGGATTTGTGTGTGTGTGTGTGTGTGTGTGTGTGTGTGTGTGTGTGTGTGTATGTGTGTGTGTGTGTGTGTGTGTGTGTCTGACTGACCTTAGTATAATATACTACAGATTCACCCTTATTGTTGCAAATGATAGGATTTCCTTCTTTTATCATGTTAAATAATCTACTGTGTTTTTGAACCACATTTTTTTATTCATTGGTGCACACTAAAGAAAACTCCATATCTTGGCTATTGTGAGTAAAGCCATATTGAACACAAAGAGTATGGTTATTTGGTCAACATACTGACCCCATTTCCTTTGGATGTAGACATTGGAGTAGGTCTTCTGGATATGGGGCAGTTCTATTTTTCAGTTTTTAAAAGACTTGTACATTGTTTTCCACAGCAGGTGGACCAGTGTATATCCATACCCACCTGGAATAAATGTTCCTTTTCTCACATTCTCACCAGAATTTGCTTTAGTCTTTTTAGTAATAACATTCCCCACCCCCACCCCTGAGGTGAGTTGATATCTCCCTGTGGTTTGAATTTTATTTCCCTGATGATTAGTTCATTGAACACATTTTCATTTATCTATTTGTCATTCTTACATCTTCTTTTGAGAAATTCTTTTTGAGGTTCTTTGTTCAGTTTTTAATTGGTGTTATTGCTGTCTTCCTATTGGTTTGTTTCAATTTCTTATTCAGTTGAGACATTACCTTATCAGACGTATGGTTTGTAAACACTTTCTTCAACACCATAGTTTGTCTCTTTACTCTACTTTGATACAATCCCACTATCTATTTTTGCTTTGTTGCTTGTGCTGTGAGGGTCATGCCCCCCAAAAATATTTATTGAGACCAATGCCATAAACTTTCCCTCTATATTCTTCTAGTAGTTTACAGTCATAATCCATTTTAAGTGAGTTTTGTATGTGGGTTTGTGTGAGATAAGGGCCCAGTTTCTTTCTTCTGTATTCAGGTATCTAACTGTTCAACCATGTATTGAAGTGCTACCTATTCTCTGTTGTATGTTCTTACCACCTTTGTTGAAGATCAGCTAGATAAACTGAAAATGTGTGAGTTTATCTCTGTGTTATCTATCCTGGCCCATTGTCTCATGTGAAAATGTGATGGTATTTTGATTTCTACAGTAATTCCAGTGTATTGTATTTTAAAGTCAAACAGAGTAGTGTCTCCAGGTTTGCTCATTTTGTTTATGGTTGTTTGGCTATGTGGGGTCTTTGTGATTCAGTATGAATTTCTCTCTCTCTGTGAAGAATATCATTAAAATTTTTATAGGGATTGGATCAAATTCTTCCAACCCAGGAACATGGACAATCTTTTCCATTGATTTGGGTCTTCATCAGTTTCTTTCACCAATATTTTATGGCTTTGATGTACTAAATAAATTTGCTACAAATTTATTACAATAGGTTTGATGCTATTGTTTTATCGATTTCTTGAATTCATTCACAGATAGTTCATTGTTAGTATATAATAATACTTACTACTGATATTTTTGTGCATGTTAGAAAAGTCTCCCTATATAGTCCAAGCTAGTATTGAATGTTCTATGTAGCAAAAGCTGCCTCATACTCACAATTCTCCTGCTTTGACTTTCCTGGGGACTGAATTGCAGGTTTTTGCCATCATAGTCATTTCTGATCTTCTTCCTTCCTTCCTTCCTTCCTTCCTTCCTTCCTTCCTTCCTTCCTTCCTTCCTTCCTTTCTTTCTTTTTTTCCTGTGTGTGTGTGTACATGCATGTGCTTTGCTAGTAATATAACCCAGGGCTTTACATATTCAGAACAAGCACCATCATTTAGCTATATCCCTAGACCTCTGATTTCTGTTTGCTAATATTGTATGCTGCAATTTTATCAAAATTTTATTTCTAATGTTTTGGGATTTGAGGTTTTGTTTCTTTGTTTGTATGTTTTGTTTTGTTTTACTGGAGGATTAGTATATTATCTGCACAGAGAATTATTTTTCTTCCTTTCTAATTTCAAAGACCTTTCTTTTTCTTGTCTTATAACATTATAGATTTCTAATATTATGTTGCAAATAGATGGAAAACGTGGGCTCAGCAGTTAAAAGCACTTGCTGCTTTTGCAGAGGACCCAGTTTCAGTTTCCAGCACCCACATGGGAGCTCACAACTGCCTATTACTCCAGTTCCAGGGTCTTTGACACTCTTGTCCTCTGTGGATACTGTTCACATGTGCACATATAGACAAGCAGGCAGACCCACAAACACATAAATAAACAAAAGGAGAGGGTATCCTTTCTTGTTTCTGATCCTAGATTTAAGATTTTAACTTTTCACCATGAAGTATGATATTAAATATAGGCTTTGTTGTGTTCTTCCTGCCATCCCTAATTCATTGAGGGTTTTTAACATGAGGGAATGCTGAACATTGGCAATGCTTGGTCTACACACATGAATTATGGCATGGGTTTTCTTGTGTGGTTCTTGTTTGGGTTTAATATCAGGATAATTCTGGCCCTTGGAAATAATTGCTCTTCTTCAACTTTTTAGAAAAGTTTAAGAAAGATCAACATTCATTCTCTGGTATCTTAATGTGTAAATTTATCACTCTATGTTTTAATTGACTGCCCTACTTCATAAACTATTCATAATTCATCATTCTTGTCAGACAACAGGAAAATCAGAGTTAATGGAACCAAAGAACCTATAGAGTTTAAATCAAACCAATGGTTTGGAGCAACAGTGAGAGCTCACAAAGGAAAAGTCGTGGTGAGTATGAAGGGTTCGGGGACTTTGCCTTGTGCGTTACACGTTTGATACCTGATTTAAACAAATGCTTTTCTAGAGGGATATGTTGATAGACTTACTGGCAGCTTAAAGAAATGTGGTGGATAAAACCAGACAGTCAGTGATTGAAATTAAAGAATCTGTTTTTTAAAGTGTTCAAGGAAATGAAGCTTTTTTTTTTCCCAAAAATTTCAGATATTTGCAAACACTTTAAAAATTACAAGGAAATATGGAAAATTAAAAGCTACATCTTGAAAGAGTAAATACTTTATTGCTTAAGATAAACTTAAAGGGCTACTTAAAACTGAACCAGTGAAAAATATGTCTAGGGAAGTCACTTCCAGGTTCTTTAATTGTTCATCTATTGTGGTATCTTTCTTTCAAGACGGAGGGAAATTTTTTTTTTATTTCTTCAAGTAACATCTCAATCACAATCCTCTCCCTACTCTCCAGTCCCACCCTCCGACCCCCTTCCCCTCACCCCTCCCATCTGCTTTCTTTTTTTTTTAAGTTTAAGGTATATCTTTTTCCTCCCAACAGCTTCCCTTTCAGTCCAACAAATGGCTCTTTCTCTTATAACAACAAATACAATACAAAACAACAAAAATAATTATGCCACAATTATGAAAATTATAAGAGTTAGCATACATTCCCAATGTTCAGTCCATACGTATTTGGCAACTGACTTTAACATTCTACTATGCATCCACCTCCATGAGTTTAAAGTTCTATATCCAACTCAGCTGCCATCCTAACTTCCATCACCATCTTAAAAACATCTTCTTAGATCCAGAACATCCTCTTAATTCTTAAAAAACTCAAAATTTAACTATGAAACTATAATTATCTAGTCTTCAACAATATCAGAGACCTGAGAAGGATAAATATATCGGATGATAGAGGAAGTGCAGGGGTAGCAGCTTCCAAAACTAAGAAATGACAGACAACTGGCTGCCTGGACAGTTCCCAATTTCTCTCCATACATTAGAGCATCCATCTTCAGCCTTTTGGCCCCATTTCTCTGACAGGCGTTAATTGTAAAGCAGGAATTATGAAGGACTTGCCTATCCTGTCTTGGCAGAGTTAGGCTGTAGACTTATCTGCTTCCAAGTTTTGTCTTTTTGGACAGCATTCTGTCTACAGTTGAAGCAGGGGATTTTTCTTGCCAAGTGACAGTCTTGCCACTAATGCAATCATCTCCAACTGGAGATTCTTCAATGCTCATCATCTACTTGCAGTAGAATAGGGGTTGCTGGCAGGAGCTGACATGTCCCAATATCAAAAAAATCTTAAGTTAAGAAAACTCGTTGCTGCCTTGTAGGCCCCCAGTGTATGAGGAGGCTCTTGGCCCTCATATGACTGCTGAACTGGGGCAGGGGATTGATATGTAGTGATACCCCACTCTGGAGGAGTGGGATGGAAGTGATAAGGGGTAGAGGGTGGGAGAGTGGGAGGGTGGGACTGGGAGGAGTGGAAAGAGGGCACTGTGATGGAGATGTAATCTGAAGTAATAAATAAACATTAAAAAAAAATAAAGAAAAAATGAAAACCCAGCCATACCACCTTGAACATGCCTGATTTTGGAAAAAAATTTTTTAATCATAAGAACTTTAAAAACTACCAGCTGCCCAATATTTCTGAATTCATTAAAGTTTTTTAAAGGAAACTTTTTGTTTGTTTGTTTTTGGTGTTTTGAGCTAGGGCTTCTCTGTGTAGCCCTGGCTGTCCTGGAGCTATCTCTGTAGATTAATCTGGCCTCAATTTTACAGAGATCTTCCTCTCTCTGCCTCCCAAGTGCTGGGATTAAAGGGTTGAGCCACCATTTCCCAGTAAGCAATCCAGTTTTGGGTTGGAATCTCTCAGCTTTTAAATGCTGTAACTTTGTTTTTATTTTCCTGTTGTTGTAAAGAATTATATGTGCCTAAACTACTGAGAAATGAATGACTTTTATTAGATATGGAGGCTGTTTGTTTGTGGAAGGACTCAATGCAGCCATGGAAAAGGCTATAAATCTAATTGTTTTTCTAGTTCTAATTCTGCCACAGGTTTTTTTTTTGTTTTGTTTTGTTTTGTTTTGTTTTTGGTGATGGATAAGTGCCTAAAAATACATTTAATAGTCAAAGTGTAAAACCCAATGTGAACCTCTACAGCTTCAGAATGGCTACTCTAACTGTTGACTGAAATGTATAGAGTTTGTGTCTGATTAATTTGGGTATGTAATGTTTATTTTTATTTGTAAGATTTTTTTATAATGAAGTTTATAAAACAGACCAACTAAAAGAAAACAAATCAGATCATACCATAAATGAAGCATACTTTTCTTATTGTTGTTTAAATTAGCTTTTTCTGGTAATACTCCTGATACTAAGCCAGCTAATTTGAAACCAGTCTTTTCATTTAAGCCCAATATATTCCTTGAAATGACATCACAAAGCATAATGTAACAAGAATGTTTTTTATTTAGCCAGAGTCCTAAAATTAGAACATGTATGTAAGTCATCAAATAAGTATCTGATATGACAACTTACGTACCGTAAAATCCAAGATTTAAGAGCTAATTAATAATAATCTGATATAGAGTTGTGTTTAAGCTTCCATAGAGGGCATGCGTTTAATTTCATTCAGCACACATTTATTTATTAAGGAGATTTTACATGCAAAGCTCTGTGTTTAGTGTGACTAGCAGCTAAATAAATTCTGAGCAAAGCTTTAATGTGTGAGTAAATGCTTGCATAAGTATGTGTTCTTCTCAAAGTCACTGCTCTATAGTTTACCTGGAAATAATCATGGAATATTTTACTTATGGCCTGCAATTTAGAATTGAACATATATTTATGGAATGACTAGGATACTTTACCCTCATCGTGAAGGTTATCTGTGGTCACTGGAGTTGATCAGAATAAATTTGAGCAAAGCAAGCAGAGTTACAGTATTGGGTTACTTCCCATTCAGTCACAAAACCTTAAGCGTGTGTGTGTATGTGTCATTAGCTTGTGCCCTTTGAATGCTTGCTGATCCTCTATGCTCTTGGACTTCCAGTTTTTCCATGAACAAAAATCATTATATTCAAACTAGTAAAAACTGCTATGATAAATAGCCTGCCTACATAGCAGTAATTCTTTAAAAACTTATAAGATGCAACTTCAGTGATAAACCAAGGTAGTCCACATAACAGATTTATAAACCTGCTTGAATCCGTTGATTTGAAAGTCATTTTAAGAAATTAATCGGACAAAGGAAGAGATGAGTTAAGACATAACATTAATTCTTTCACTATTTAAATGCTATTTGCTGCTATATAGCCCCCCTTTTTTTCTTTTAATAGAATGAATAGTAAATGTGAGTTCTTGGCTTTTAGGAAATAATTCTCTTTTGCCAGTTTACTTTTTATTTAACTAAAAATTCTACCATGAGATCAGATCATCCCTTTGTTTATATAGAGTTTGCGCAACTTTTTCACTGAATTAATATTTAAAATTAGCTTTGGAATTTTGCCTCTGGCTGCTGAGATACTCATGGGCATGCAGGAGACCAATTAGTTTCCTTAACAATTTTAACATAATTACCTATAACTTTAGTTACAATAGTCAACAATGCAGATGAGATTGGATGTGTTCAGGGTGGTAGGGCTGTAGATTACTAGTCAACAATTCAAATCAAGCTATGGTCTAAGAAACCTGTGTCAAAACTGTATTTCTTGTCTTTGCTATCCATAGGCCTGTGCCCCTTTGTATCACTGGAGAACCCTGAAACCTAACCCTGCAAAGGATCCGGTTGGTACATGCTATGTAGCAATTCAGAATTTCAGTGCTTACGCTGAACACTCTCCTTGCCGCAACAGTAAGTTGTTTTTATTCCTTGAAAGTATAATTTAGCTTGAAAACCTTTAAGCTTGAGAACTGTGATAGAAGTTTTTCAAAATTCTACTATCCAAAAGGATATCAATACTTCTACTGGTCTATTCTATATTTATTTGTGTTTTAATTACATTCATAAAAAACTAAGGTACCATGAGCAAGGCAACCTGCAGAAGAAAAGAGTTTATTGGTGCTTGCAGTTTCAGAGGAAGAGTCCATGACCATGATGGTGGGTAGGAAGGGAGGTAGGAAGGAAGGAAGGAAAGCAGGAAGGAAGCAAGCAGAAAGGCATGATGCTGGAGCATTAGCTGAAAGCTTACAACTGGTCCTCAAGTAGGTGGCAGAGAGAACAACAGCTCTAACTGAGAATTCTTTGGTTTTGAAACCTCAAAGCCCAGCCCCAGTGACACACCTTCCCTAGTAAGACCCAACCTCCTAATCCTTCCCAAACAGTTCCACTAACTGGGGACCTGTATGAGCCTATGGAAGCCATTCTCATTCAGACCACTACAACTTTTTAAAATTTAAATTTATTTATTTTGCATGTATGTACACACATCCATGCCGTAGCATGGTGTAGAAGTCAGACAATAAAGAGTCAGGTCTCTCCTCCCACCATGTGAGTTTCAGGGATGGAACTTGGGTCGTCAGTCTTGGCAATAAGTACCCATATGTGAGCCATGTTACTCACTCTTCTGTATTTAAAAGTCAGTTTTTAGATGGCCTTTGGTAGAATTGATTGTTTCATTGTGCTTGACCCTTAGCTTACAGTTTTTGTTGAAAATTCCCACTCTGTGTTCCACAAGATGCAGACTGGCCACCCTACTTGTTTATGGAAAGCAGTAATATCAGTTAGGATGATTGGACTGGGATTGTTTTTGACTGAAGATTGCATAGGCTGCATTCCTGATTGTTGCTGCTTTGTTTGCCAGCTGTGTACTTGTTATCTGAACACTATACTTTCTGCTTAAAATGTTGACTCATCTTTATTCTCTTATATTTTTGGTTGTGAGCCTAGCCTTCAATGGCTGAGCCATCTCTCCAGCCCTCATCTTTATTCTCAAAAGACTGTTGGCTTAGAGTCCAAATATCATCTAGCAGTCCTAGGATTCTCCTGGGACAGCATCCTTTCTATCTTTCTTAGGCTGATTTTGAACTAGCTGTGTAGTCAAGGCTGACCTTTAATTACTGCTTCTCTTGCCTCAGCCTCCCAAGTGCTGACTGTAAGCATACTCCACCATATCAGTGTAAAGTAGCCTTTAAAGCAAACATGAGTGCAGTCTTAGGGGCACTGATATCCAGTTTGGGAAGTCATGACTGTTATAGTTCAATTACCAATTATCTGCTTGGAATTCTTTTGTAAAAGCCTCTATTTTTTATAAGTTTTTGGTAGATCACTGAGAGTTGTGGATCACCAACAAAAGAGCTTCCCATTCTTCTTCTTTTAATTAATGAGAATATATTGTAGAGAGGAAAATATCACTACAGAGAAAATTAGACTAATGCATTTTAGAGCATTAGTTTTTTTTTTCTTTTACAAGACTCAGTCTGAAGTTATTATAGATTGTCCCAAAAACTACAAACAAAATGTCCCTCTTTTGCAGACTTATTTCTTTTTAGATTCAAGGTCAGTTTTGGGAAAACAGTAAGCAAACATCATAATGAAACAGTGAAGATAAAGGATGAATGAGGGGCTTTAAATGGTTAATAAAGAATGGACTTTACAATTCTAAGCCAAACCTGAACTTTTTAAACCCAAGGGTTTTTTGTGAGGATTTTGGCAAGAAGCAGAGTATGATTTCCCAGGTGTGAGCTGGATGAATAGTCTGAGATTAAGGACTTTAACTTAAAACAGCTTTAAAATTAAGGTTCTTAATATTATTTATAATTTCATTGCTGAGAAGGAGACTCAATTATTCATTCAACACGTGTTTACTGAACACATTGCACCAACTATTCTATATGGAGGGAATGTGTCAAGGAACTAAAGAAAGAAAACTTACTGTGTCCAAACAATGGGCTTTCTAGTGGGAGGGAGAGAGAACAAACCAAAACAGATAAACTCACAACACAATATTAAGTAGTAAAATGTTACATAAATATATAATTATGTTCAATGGAAATGGTGAAGGAATGACCTGAGCCTGGAGGGACAGGAAGAAGGGAAACTCTTCAGAAAGGGTGATAGGAAGGATTTGCTAGCAGAGGACATTTGGAGTGGGGAAAGGAGGAATTGCCAACACTGGTAACAGCTGGGAAGTGGCCATAAACCACGCTGTAAGAAGCCAACATTATTGTAGTAGAGAGATTCACTGTCAGCCTTCTCATCAATACTTACATCCGTGCATATTCCTGGTCTTCATGGTTTGCTGGAGACGTTTTCTTCCAGCAGCAAATGATGGCATCCTTCACATACCCCTTGACTCTGTCTGATGAGTTAGAATCTTCAGGCTGTCGTGAAGTTCATTTGTGAAACCTCTCACTATGCCTCATTCTGCCCTTATGCCTTTTGTCCTTGTGATGTGACGGCCTTGGAAAGACACTGGCCACAGAATCTCAACCTGTGAGGTGCCTGTTTCATCATGAGCTTGAACTATTTTTTAAAACTATAAATTATAGTACCCAAGAATTATGCTGAGGGCACATGATCACATCCATTTATTTAGTCTCCATTTTCCCAGGTAGAAATAAGTGGAGCTAATGTGAAATGCAGCGTGGATGGACCCGAAGGATAGTTCATGAGGAGCTGTTTGGCTGTTAGCCATTTCTACACTTTTCATATACTCACTTACACTTCGTCCTCTTCAAAACACCCAAAGAGCTGGCTTCCTGTCATGGCTGAAAAGCTCACAGTCCACTAACACAAAGCCTGCTTGTTCATGAGCATATGGCTATGGCCAATATCTCAGAGCAGGAATATCAGCAATTCCCTTTTCAAAAGAGATCTGAAAGAAGTGTCTTGTATTACCCCTAAGCACAGACCTGGGGGCACCATGAACAGTAGGGGTGGTAGCCTGCTCGTTCATCTGAATGGTATGCCTTCTGCCCTTATGGCCATTCATAATTCAGGTGAGGGCAGTTCTCACAGCCCTTCAATTTCATTTTAGCAGTTAACCATTGGCAACGAATGAAAACGAGCAGCACCCAGCCCTAGATTCCTGAGTTTATAATGTCACATAATGTTTAGAGACTCTCCGAGGTTACAGGAAGAGAAGCACCTTTGGGCCTCATCAATTATAATTCAATGAGAAAGGGGAACTGGACTTGCAAATAACCCTCACACTTCTCTAATTGCCACTCAAAACAAACATTGAGAGTTGATTATTTTCTCAGTGACTTTTTTTTCAGTTAGAGATTTTTTTTTTTTAGTGTCCTCTTTTAAAGTAAAGAATGGTCATATTTCTTTCCTTCTGAATAATTTACAATATTTAAAAAATAGAGAATCAGTTTCAAAAGTGGACTTTTAAAAAGGTTTCTGTGTTTATAAATCATTTAAAAGATATAATCAATGCAACCCGCATGGGTTCACATGGACTACATCATACATTCATGTATATTTCTGAATGTGTATAAATGTATGCCATTGGATTTCTAGAAAATTAGAACCACATAATTTGAGTTTATAGAGATGAGATTGAAAAAAAATGAGCTTTTAGGGAACTTTATAAAACTCATTACATCAATCATAACATACAATTGTAAACGAAGGAATAAATTTGGTGAAAGACACTGTGTGGGGTTAGTAATGTATTTTAAACATAAAGGGAGTAAGATCAGAGGTAGTGATGTTTGCCTGTAATCCCACGACTGAGATGTAGATGTAGGAAGAGTGGGAGTTCAAGACCATTCTCTGCTACATGGTAGGCTCCAAGGAAGCCTGGGGTGCATGAGATCCTCTCTCAGCAAAACAAACAAACAAACAAAACAGCATCAAAAACAATCAAATAGGACAGAGGGGATGTCTGCACAGAATTGATAGATACTAAAGCTAACTATGAACTGGGTGGAAGAAACAAAATGGACAATAGTCCAGAAAGCCTGAAGGACCAGGTCCATTTTAGAGGCATTCTGAATCAACAGAGGCATGCCCAGCCTATCAGAATTTCCATCAGCGACATTTGCTCCTTTCTTGTCATCTCTCTGTAGAATTGCTTGAGTGATTTCCTCAATAAGAAACATGTAATTGTTAGCACGTTCTTATCCAACTACGTAGTAACTGTGATTCCCCCTACTTAACTACATTTTGGCTATAATTCAAGTATGTTAGAAGTTGTAGGGTCTCTTTCAAAGTACAGGTTATAGGGAGTAGATGTGTGTTCTTAATGTCCTATGGATTTCAGTAACAATATCCTTGCAGTTCATATGCTCATTATAAAGCCTATAGTTTATCGAAATGTATGACAAGACTTCACTGGCTCTTCTGTTAGTAGAAAGAACACAACATAAACCATTATTGGGGGATTCTCTTCTGCCAATGCTAGCATTGCAATATCCCTGTGAGATCACTAGAATCAGAAACACAATTTTCAAATTAGCCTAATATAATTTAAAATTATGTTCCTACTAAAGAGATGGAGGTGTGGTCAGTTGATAGAGTACTTGCCTAGCAGTCAAGAAACCCTGGCTTTGGTCCCAGCACTACAGCAACTGGCTGGAGTAAATGACTTGTAATTCCAGCACTCTGGAGAAAGAGGCAGGGGGTTCAGAAGTGCAATCTCATCTTCAGCTACACAAACAGTTTGATATCAGCCTGGGCTACATGAAGAATGGAAAGGAAATCTCTACCAGTATTCACTGCAGAAAGCATGCACAGTCAGGAATAGGCAAAGTAGACATGACTGTCACATGGACATTTTAGGACACAATCAGAAGATGGAGGTTTTATTTTGGAAGTGTCCATAAGTGTGCACCTCCACTAAACCCATCCTTTAATGTGTTCCCCAACTGGAGAATGGTTTGTGTGTTCTGTGTTCAGTGGACCTAATATCATAACCCACTCAAGCTGATCTCACTGCAGCATGAATATGATATTCAGGATCAGAAAATACATGGAAAAATACTTACTATTTCCTGAAATGCATTTTAAAAATAGAACACAAATGGGTCTCTTTAATTCAGTGGTATGTGGGAAAAGAACAGAATAATATGTATTGCTTATTAAAATATTTCCCAGAAACCATGACATAACAGGTATACGTTTTGATCTTTTCAGGCAATGCTGATCCTGAAGGCCAAGGTTACTGCCAAGCAGGCTTCAGTCTAGACTTCTATAAGGTGAATCTTTTGGTCTCTCAGCATCTGTGTGGGATGAGTTTTCCTGTCATTGTTGCTACTGTATTATCTTCTGTCTTTCATCCCAGCCCCCAAACAATAATAGTCAGAGAAGCTTTGGGAGCATATTATGTCTAGCAACTTCTTCTTGAAGTTTTTTTGTTTTATTTTCCCACTTACTATTTAAATTTATGCACATGATAATAGTACAGAAACATATACAAGATTAAGAAACTCTTCCTTCCCATCTACAGCATCAATCATTTTTAATGCAAATCTCAAAGATTCATTTCTAAAGAGATCATAAGAACCCATAATCCATCACTCACTTTATCATTCAGCAGTATTTGGCTGCTTTGATTTAATATTCATATTAAAATTTACATATCCCTTCAGAAAGCAAAGAACATTTGATACACATATGAAGGAAAATGATTCTACACTTTTGAAATTAGTGTGGGGAAAATTTCTAAACACATGCTCTGTTTTACAATTGGTTCATTGTATTTTTCATTGCTTGCTTTCCATTCTATTTGGTTCATTGCTTGCTCTGATATTTTTTCTGCACATTATGGACTGAAGGTACAGAATGGGGCTGCTTGCACTTGCTACTATGGAGTTTTTGCTTTCTCTTTTGAAAGGGGATGGCTGTGCAAATTCTTTAAAAATTATTTTATATTTCTTTAATTATTTGTTGGAGAGAAGTGCCTTTTATCGTATGGGGGAACTCAGATGACAACTTTGGGGACTCTGTTCTCTCCTAGCACATGAGTTGCAAGAATCAAATTCAGATTGTCAGGCTTGATAGCAAATGTCTTTACCCACTGAGCCGGCTTGTAGGCAATAGACATATTTTTAAAGAAGACAGTTGCCTTGAAAATAGTTGAAATGAGTTTTGTTTTTTTTTTTTTTTGTTTTTTTTTTTGTCGCCAAGGTTTTCAAAAGACCATTGCCTGTTAAGCTGAAAACTCAATGCCTTGCTCAGTTCTGGCATCCCCCCACACCGAATTTATATGTTCTCAAAGGATCTAGGTCAAAGTGCCCGAGTCAAATTAAAATTATTTCACATAGTACTCTAGGTAATTCAAAACAAAAATGGAAAGAAAAAGACCTTCAGGCTTCAGGTATAAATAAGGACCTCTTTAAGAAAGTGCAGTTTTATGAGAAACAAATTGTTGGAGCAATGCTTGTTAGCATTGACTCAACACCTTTTAAAACACTTGGCTTCTTGTCCATATGTTCCCTTGATGCTTCTGTTTTGCAGAATGGAGACCTTATAGTGGGAGGACCTGGAAGTTTTTACTGGCAAGGTATGTTCCATATCAGAGGAAAAGCATGTTTGTTGTTTCTCACACGGGGAAGCAGACATAGCAGCAAACGTTGATTTCTCCTAACGGGCACTACAATCAACCCCCTCTTACACTTTCTTGACTGAAGCAACATCGCAATTGGCACTTTGCCATGTAAACAACATTTCTAGCATGTTCTTCAGTCTACTACTCATTCCTCTACCAAAAATTTATTGAGGTTATACTGGGCTTTGTGTTAAATGCTGGAGACTCTGTACTCAGAAGAAAGGCTTGTTGCAGCTGAGATAGCACTTGCTGCCTTATTCCCTTGACTCGGGGTCTCTCCTTGAACTAAATCTAGTTTTCAGGTCCCCTGAAATCCTGTTCCAGTCTCCATGCATGGGGTTTACATGCACACATGAACATATAGTCTATCCCATCCCTCCCTGCAACACACACACATAAATATGTTTTAAAATTAAGCCAATGGGAAAGATTCAGAAAGATGGATTCATGACTAATTTGTAAGTAAAATTACTATTAAACTTCATTGGATATGTAATTGAAGATATCTCATAATATTTCATTTTCTTAAAATTATTTTGCAAACTGGAAAAAAAAATGTCTTATCCCAGGGATAGATGTGAATTGCACATTATTTTTATTTCCTTATTTATTTATGTGTATAAATATTTATTTATTGCATTAATAAATGATAAATATACAATAAATAAAATAATAATTATTGTATTAATTAATAAATATGTATTTATTATTTATGTGTATGAATATTTTCTTCTAATATTGGTTAATTTCATATAATTAATTCCTTCATTTAAAGTAGAAAAATATCTCAAGTGAATTAATAGTCATGTAAGCATATGGAAAAACTTAATTGACATACAGAATTTAAAATCATACAGAGGCTTATGATATATTTTTAAATGTTTATTACTTCAAGTTACATCTCCATCACAGTCCCCTCCCTCCACCCCTACTGGCCCCACCCTCCTACCCTCTCTCCCTTATTCCAGAACTCAATTTCTTTTAATAATCAGTCCACAATTATGAAAATTATAAGGTATAATGTAACCGAACTTTTTAATTATTAACTATTTATTTATTAGTAACAATATTCACCTATAACAAATACCAACAATTTCTTAATTATTAACCCTGCAAATTCCTACAACCCCTTTAACCTAACCACTAAACCTTTTGATAATTATTATCCTAACCTTTTATAAGGATACAGTCTCTGGGGCAGGTCCTCAATCGTCAGAAACAGTCTCTGGGGTAGACTCTTTAATGCACTTAGCAGCCTTTTTTCTGGAATATCTCAGATGTAGATTCGTCGGGGTAAATTGGCTATCGCAGTCTCACCTTAAATAAGGCTTGAGGCTTTCTTTTTTCTGGGAGACCCCAGCCATCTGTAGCCAACTTATTTCCTTAGTATCAGCAACTCTGCTGCTCTGCCTCAGTCTTTAAAGCTGGCCACAGTTTCATTCAGGCCACTGTTCAGACAGTTCAAACCCCCTAGGCAAAAGCTGAGCCACAGGGTTTAGTCCTTGGCCTTTTGCTGTCTTGCTGAGGCTTTCTCTGCTCACCAGCTTCTTTCTGCCTTAGGGAGATCGGGCCATCAGTTCACCAGCACTTTCTCCAGAAGGACTCTCTAGCATGGGGGTCCTCTGGCTCCATCCTTAAATAGGATCTCTCCTTGTTCCACCTGTTTCAGCTTAATTTGGGCTCTGCTCACTTAGCAGCTGAAAACAATGCCAGGCCAGATACTTTGTTTCTTAGTCCATTAAGTCTTTCCTGTTTTTCCTGGCTTCAACCTTGTTTTTCAGTCCACTAAGTCTTTCCTGTTTGTTTCCTGTTTTCACCTGACTTCATCCTTGTTTTTCCACGAGCTGATAAGCTAATCGCTCACAGCAAAGTTGATCTTCATGCCCTGAATTAAGAGACTGTATCAGAAACCCCTAGATATTTTCTTTTTTTTTTAACAATTTTTTTCCTTTATTTTTTATTTCTTCAAGTTACATCTCAATCGCAGTCCCATCCCTATTCCCGCTCCAGTCCCACCCTGCACCCTCAACCCCCCATCCTCTTCCCTTTTTTTTTCTTTTAAGTTTAAGGTATATATTATTTCCCCCTACAGTTTCCCCTTTCAGTCCAACAAATGGCCCTTTCTCTTATAATAACAAATACAATACAGTACAACAGAGGTAATTAGGCCACAGTTATGAGGGTTATATGGCTTAACGTACATTCCCAATGACCAGTCCATATGTATTTGGTACTTGACTTTAACATTCTACTATCTAAACATCTCCATGAGTTTAAAGGTCTATATCTGACTCAACATTCATACTAACTTGCAACACAATTTTAAAAGTATCTTCTTGGATCTATAACACTCTCTTGACTCCTAAACAAATCAAAATTAAATTATGAGACTCTAGCTATCTGTTCTTCAACCACCTCAGAGACCTGAGAGGGATAAATATATCTGATTTTATAGGAAGTACAGGGCCTGCAGCTTCCCAAACTAAGAAATGACATACCTGTGGCTGCCTGGACAGTTCCCATTTTCTCTCCATACATTACAGCATCGCTCTTCAGTCATTTGGCCCCGTTTCTCTGACACACATTGATTGTAGAGCAGGGGTTACGAAGGACTTACCTACCCTGTCTTGGCAGAGCTAGGCTGTCGACTTATCTGCTTCCAGGTTTTGTCCTTTTTTGGACAGCATTCTGTCTACAGTTGGGGCAAGGGGCTTTTCCTACCAAGAGATAGGCTGTGACGAATTCAATCATCTCCCACTGGAGATTCTTCGATGCTCAACTTCTACTTGGAGGAGAGTAGGGGGTACTGTCAGGAGTTGATATGTCTTGATATAAAAAAATCTAAAGTTACAAAAACATCTTTGAATGCCATATTCTGCAGATCTCTTGAGGTTTTTGAAGAGGCCCTATCTATCTCTTCTATTAGGGTAAGCAGATGTTGCTTGTCTCTTGCCGGTTTATTTCTGATTAGCTTAGAAAGTAACTATAATAGGCTGTCATAGTACCTAACTAAATGACCGGCTTGCATAACCATTAGTTTGCATTTCTTAATTATCCTAAACAGTTTATGACAATTAAGAGTAAAAGGCCGAAACATCACATTTCATTTTTTTCTTTACCTCCTAACCCTTCCATCCCATTTCCCTGGGGTGGGGTGTCCTTATATAACAGTCTCTCATCTCAGTTGAGAGGTCGTATGAGGGCCAAGAGCCTCTTCATTCATTGGGGATCTACGAAGTAGTACCATCAGTGAAAAGTGTCTCGTTGCCCAGGAGAGAGAACTACTAAACCAACAAACCAATAAGCATACAATAGATACAAAAGACTAAAAAATAGAAAAAAATATAAATAATATATAAAAATAAATAAAGAATAAGAATTAAAAATAAGATGTCTATGTCCAGGTTCCCTTTGGTGTGTTAGTTGTAGTATCGATACCTTCTACTATATAGCTAAAATCCTACTATAAGTGAATAGATGCCATATGTGTCCTTCTCAGTCTGGGTTAGTTCACTCAGGATGAGCTTTTCTAGTTCCATCCATTTGGCTGTAAATTGCATAATTTCATTGTTCCTGATAGCTGAATAATATTCCATTGTATAGATGTACCACAGTTTTTTGACCGATTCTTCGGTTGAGGGACATCTGGGTTGTTTCCAGTTTCTAGCTATTACAAATAATGCTGCTATAAACATAGATGAGAAAACTTCCTTATGATTCCGTGAAGAGGCATTTGGGTGTATACCCAGAAGTGGTATGGCTGGGTCCTGAGGCAGAGCTATTCTAAGTTTTTTAAGGTATCGTCAGACTGACCTCCATAGTGGTTGCACAAGCCTGCATTCCCACCAGCAGTGGAGTAGGGTACCCCTTTCTCCACACCCTCGGCAGCATGTGCTGTCATTTGAGTTTTTGATCTTAGCCATTCTGACAGGTGTGAGATGGAATCTCAGAGTTGTCTTGAGTTGCATTTCTCTGATGATTAAGGATGGTGAGCATTTCTTCAAGTGTCTCTCATCCATTAGGGATTCCTCCTTTGTGAATTCTCTATTTAGCTCTGTTCCCCATTTTTTGATTGGATTATTTGGTTTCTTGGCATTTAATTTCTTGAGTTCTTTGTAGATTTTGGATATTAGCCCTCTGTCAGATGTGGGGTTGGTGAAGATTTTCTCCCAGTCTGTAGGCTGCCGTTTTGTTCGAATGACAGTGTCCTTTGCCTTACAGAAGCTTTTCAGTTTCATGAGGTCCCACTTATTGATTGTTGATCTCAAGTCCTGAGCCGTTGGTGTTCTGTTCAGGAAGTTGTCGCCTGTGCCAATCATTTCTAGGGTTTCTCCCACTTTTTCTTCTAGTAGATTTAGTGTGACCGGCCTTATGTTAAGGTCTTTGATCCACTTGGACTTAAGTTTTGTACAGGGTGATAAGTATGGGTGTAACTTCATTCTTTTACAAATGGACATCCAGTTGGACCAGCACCATTTGTTGAAGATGCTGTCCTTCTTCCATTGTGCCGTTTTGGCTTCTTTGTCAAAAATTAGGTGGCCATAAGTGTGTGGGTCTATTTCTGGATCTTCAATTCGATTCCATTGATCTACTGGTCTGTTTCTATACCAATACCATGCTGTTTTTACAAGTATTGCTCTGTAGTAAAGCTTGAAATCTGGGATGGTGATACCTCCAGATGTTTTTTTATTGTACAGGATTGATTTAGCTATTTTGGGTTTTTTATTGTTCCATATGAAATTGAGGCTAGCTCTTTCCAAGTCTACAAAAAATTGTGTTGGTATTTTGATAGGAATTGCATTAAATCTATATATTGCTTTTGGTAGGGTGGCCATTTTTATTATGTTGATCCTACCTGTGCATCTTCTAAAGGCCTCTTCCATTTCTTTCTTCAAGGGCTTGAAGTTCTTGTTGTACAAGTCATTTATTTGCTTAGTTAGAGTTACCCCCAGGTATTTTATGTTGTTTGTGGCTATTGTGAAGGGGGTTGTTTCCCTTATTTCTTCCTCAGCCCATTTGTTTGTTGTATAAAGAAGGGCTTCTGATTTTTTTGAATTAATTTTGTATCCAGCCACATTGCTGAAGGTGTTTATCAGCTGTAAGACTTCTCTGGTGGAATTTTTGGGGTCGCTTATGTATACTATCATATCATCTGCAAATAGGGATAATTTGACTTCTTCGTTTCCGATGTTTATCCCCTTGATCTCCTTAAGTTGTCTTATTGCTCTAGGAAGAACTTCAAGTACTATATTGAAGAGATATGGTGAAAGTGGACATCCTTGTCTTGTCCCTGAGTTTAGAGGAAATGCTTCAAGTTTCTCTCCATTTATTTTGATGTTGGCCACTGGCCTGCTGTATATTGCCTTTATTATTTCTAGGTACGGCCCTTGTATGCCCGTTTTCTACAGAACTTTTAGCATGAAGGGGTGTTGGATTTTGTCAAATGCTTTTTCTGCATCTAGCGAGATTATCATGTGGTTTTTTTCTTTCATCTTGTTTATGTGGTGAATGACGTTGATAGACTTTCGTATGTTGAACCATCCCTGCATCCCTGGGATGAAGCCTACTTGATCATGCTGTATGATATTTTGATGTGTTCTTGAATGCGGTTTGCTAGTGTTTTATTAAGTATTTTTGCATCTATGTTCATGAGGGAGATTGGTCTGAAGTTCTCTTTCTTTGTTGGGTCTTTGTGTGGTTTAGGAATCAGGGTGATTGTGGCCTCGTAGAATGAGTTTGGCAATGTTCTTTCAGATTCTATTTTGTGAAAGAGTTTGAAAAGTATTGGTGTTAGCTCCTCTTTGAAGGTCCGGTAGAATTCTGTGCTAAAGCCATCTGGCCCTGGGCTTTTTTTGGTTGGGAGATTTTTAATGACTGTTTCTATTTTCTTATGGGTTATAGGGCTGTTTAATCTGTTTATCTGATCTTGATTTAGCTTTGGTAGGTGGAATCTATCAAGAAAATTGTCCATTTCACTTAAGTTTTCAAATTTGGTGGAGTATAGATTTTTAAAGTAGGATCCAAATATTCTCTGGATATCCTCAATGTCTGTTGTTATTTCTCCCTCTTCATTTCTGATTTTGTTGATTTGTGTTTTCTCCCTCTGTCTTTTAGTTAATTTGGCTAGGGGTCTGTCTATTTTGTTGATTTTCTCAAAGAACCAACTCTTGGTTTCATTGATTCTTTGTATACTTCTTTTTTTTTTTCTAACTTGTTGATTTCAGCCCTAAGTTTGATGATCTTCTGCCTTCTGTTCCTCTTGGGAGTGTTTGCTTCTTTTTTTTTTTTTTCCAATTCACC
Source organism: Lophiomys imhausi (assembly GCA_907164525.1). Classification (NCBI taxonomy): domain Eukaryota; kingdom Metazoa; phylum Chordata; class Mammalia; order Rodentia; family Muridae; genus Lophiomys; species Lophiomys imhausi. The sequence goes on along the minus strand of CAJQZJ010009351.1, from coordinate 6,985,495 downwards.
CAGTTTAGCTGTTAATTCGCTAATATGAGCTGTCACAATTTTCTTTTTGAAGGCACTTAGTGCTATGAAATTTCCTTGTAGTACAGCTTTCATTGTGTCCCATAGGTTTGGGTATGTTGTGTCTTCATTTTCGTTGGATTTTAAGAAGTCTTTGATTTCCTTCTTTATTTCTTCCCTGACCCAGTGGTCCTCTAGTAAAGAGTTGTTCAATTTCCATGTGAGTGTAGACTTTCTGTTGATTCTTTTGCTTATGAAGTCCAGCTTTATTCCATGGTGGTCTGATAAGATACAAGGGGTTATTTCAATTTTCTTGTATCTGTTGAGGCTATCTCTGTGTACAACTATATGGTCGATTTTGGAGAAGGTTCCATGAGGTGCTGAGAAGAAGGTGTATTCTTTTGTGTTTGGTTGAACGTTCTGTAGATATCTGTTAGGTCCATTTGGTTCATGATCTCTGTTAGACTCATTATTTCTCTGTTTGGCTTCTGTCTTGATGATCTGTCCATAGTTGTGAGTGGGGTGTTGAAGTCTCCCACTACTAATGTGTTTGGATCAATGTGGGATTTAAGTTTTAGAAGTGTTTCTTTTATAAATGTAGGTGCCTTTGTATTTGGGGCATAGATGTTCAGTATTGAGATGACCTCTTGGTGGATATTTCCTTTAATGAGTATGTAATGCCCTTCTCTGTCTTTTTTTATTAACCTCAATTGGAAGTCTATTTTGTTTGGTATTAGGGTGGCTACTCCAGCTTGTTTCCTGGGTCCATTTGCTTGGAAAACCTTTTCCCAGCCCTTTACTCTGAGGTAGTGTTTATCCTCAATAGTGAGGTGTGTTTCTTGTATACAGCAAAAAGATGGGTCTTGTTTACGGATCCAGTCTGTAAGTCTGTGTCTTTTTATTGGCGAGTTGAGTCCATTGATGTTGATGGATATTAGTGACCAGGGGTTGTTATTTCCCATTATTTTGGTTTAGCTGGCTGTCTTGTGTTTCTCTTTTGTTTAGTTGCTGTGGAGGTTTCTATTTCCTCTGTTTTCTTGGGTGTAGTTATCTTCTCTGTGTTGGAATTTTCCTTCTAGGATCTTCTGTAGGGCTGGGTTTGTGAGGAGATAGTGATTGAATTTGATTTTGTCATGGAATATCTTGTTTTCTCCTTCTATGTTGATAGAGACTTTTGCTGGATATAGTAGTCTGTCTGGGCACCTATGCTCTCTCAGGGCTTGTAGGACATCTGTCCAGGCCCTTCTAGCTTTTAAAGTTTCCGAGGAGAAGTCAGGTGTGATTCTGATGGGTCTGCCATTGTATGTGACTTGGCCTTTTTCTCTTACAGCTTTTAATATCCTTTCTTTGTTCTCTACATTTGGTGTTTCTATTATTATGTGGCGAGAGGAGTTTCTTTTCTGATCTAATTTGTTTGGTGTTCTGTAAGCCTCTTGGATTTTTACTGGCATCTCTTTCTTTAGGTTTAGGAGGTTTTCTTCTATGATTTTGTTGAAGATATTTCCTGGACCATGGAGTCGGGAGTCTTCTCTTTCCTCTATGCCTATAATTCTTAGGTTCCGTCTTTTCATTGAGTCCTTGATTTCTTGGATGTAGTGGGTGAGAGATTTTTTAGCTTTCTCATTTTCTTTGGATGTTGTACTGATTTCTTCCATCGAATTTTCCATGCCTGAGATCCTGTCTTCCATCTCTTGCATTCTATTTTTCATACTCACATCCATAGTTCCTGTTCTCTTCTCTTGATTCTCCATTTCCTCTTTTAACTCTGACTGTGTTTTCTTTATTGTTTCCATTTCTATTTTCATGTCTTGAATGGTAGTGTTCGTTTTTTACATTTCCTTCTCCAGTTTGCTTGTTTTTGTCTGGAGATCTTTCATTGCTTTATCCTTTTCCTGTTCAAGCTGGGTCACCTTGGCTTGGAGCTCTTTAATGATGTTATTCGTTGTTTTGACTTGTAAGATTGTGGCTTCTTTGAATTCCTTCATAGTTTTAAGTTCTTCTTGATGGGACTTTATCACTTTCCATACTGTAGAATTGTCATCATTTTCATGTGTTTCAGTTGTGGTGAGGTGGTTCTGGCTGGACGGAATAGTGTTGCTTTCTTTTGTTGGAGACATTTCGCTCTGTTTTTTTTTTTTTTTTTTTTTTTTGGTCTGGGGCCTCTGGCCATGTGGCATTTGCTGTCTTCTGGACTTGGGTCCAAAGGGGGCACTGTGGTGTAGGATTCGAGTTGCCTTACTCCATCCCTATAAGGTGAGTCATTCAGTCCCACCTCCCAGGTGGGGACCTAATTAATTCAGGTGGCGGAGCTGTTTACAAGTAAGCTCTGATTCCCTGCAGGAAGGACTTGTACTAGTACATAAGACTGATATACGACCATTTCAAATATCTAGCAGTTTTCCCGGGGTTGGTTCCTGTAGAGGATAAGTCTGCAGTTCAGCTGCAGTAGCCTTGCTGCTCCCGTGTCTTGGAAACTGGCCGGTGATGTCACAGACTGCGATCTGTGGTCTGAAGGCACTTTGCAGGGGATCTCCCACTCACTTCCAAGGGTTGCAACCTTTCGCTATATAATTGGATCAGGTCGTCTGTGTGAGACCTGGGAGTGCCCAGCAGGGTGGGGATTATCTCTGTGTGTTTTCTGAATCTGCCGGCTGGGTATTAGGTTGGAACTTACTGGGATTTCTCCTTTTGGGGGGATGGGTTATCCCGATTCCTGGGTCCAGAGGCTTCCTAGCGTGTCCGAGATTCGGAAGTGGCGTCCTGCCCAGGCATCTTCCGTGGTCCCTGTGTAGCCGGATGAGATTTAGAAGGGATCGTTCCCCTTTTACAGTGTCCTGGAACACTTGCCACCTTGTGATTGTTGACCCCGAAATCAAAATACGTCCACACCAGCCGCCGCCATCTTGGATCATGTGTTGACATTTTTGCCTTACACATCCACACTAAATATTTGGGTGCATGGACTTTTACATTTAATGATATTTTCTGTCCCAATACAATCATATTTCAAGACTTCTGAGAATGACTTTGGGAGAAATGAAGGTTCTTATCAATGTTGGTGGTCATGAATTTCTTTCTTTCTTTCTTTCTTTCTTTCTTTCTTTCTTCCTTTCTTTCTTTCCTTACTTTCTCTTTCTCTCTCTCTCTTTTTTGTGAAATTTTATGTTTCATTGGACATAGCTGCTTTCTACTATCATAATTTTATGTTTTCTCTACATAGTTTTGCAGTAAATGTAAATGGTTCAAAGATTTATTAGATCCTTCCTTTACTGAGCTGAGAATCTTAAAAGCTGTCAAGTAAGCAAGTCCCACACATATTTGCAAGAAAATAAAACTCCTTATTGACATACAAAGGAGATTTTGGTTCTATAGCCAACAAAACTCCTTATTGACATACAAAGGAGACTTTGGTTGTATAGCCAACAAAACTCCTTATTAGCATGCAAAGGAGACTTTGGTTGTATAGCCATTAGCAAAACTACATGTCCTTTGAGTCACCATCAAGTTCTTGAGCATAAGAAATGTATGTGTGACTGTTTGATGTTAAGTTTTCTTCTGACTAGAACATTATAGTTTTGTATTGTTATTGTTGTTGTTTGTTTGTTTGTGTTGGAGACAAGGTCTCATGTAGCCCCGCCTGAGCTCAAACCCATTGTTTAGCCCAATATGATCTTGAACTTTTGATCATTCTGCCTCCACCTCTAAAGTGCTGAGATTAGAGGCATGTGTCTCTCTGCTCCCTGCTTTTAATGTTGAGCTGGGGATTGAACCCAGAACTTAATGCATGCTAGGTAGGCAGTCCATGAAATGAACTCCATCCCCAACTAAGGATACAAATTTAAACATAAGTTTTACTTGCAAATGTCCTTACTTCTTCATATGCTTATCAATTGAAGGCAGAGAGGTATATACGTTAAAAGTACAGGAAGAATGGATAAATCATTGAGATTCGTCTCTGGCCTTCTACTTGAATGGAAAGTTCTACCCAGTTATAATTAACTTCTGTCTGTCAGTTTTGGGGGCAGGTAGGGGCCAACTCCTGATAGCATTCAAGAGTTTGTAGTGTAGTTCCAGGTTTGCTGACAAGAGCCTGCCCTTGCATTCATTCAGTTGATGTATTAATTTGTTCAAACACAGGTCAGGTGATCACTGTGAGTATAGCAGATATCATTGCAAATTACTCATTCAAGGATATCCTAAGAAAACTGGCAGGAGAAAAGCAGACAGACGTGGCTCCAGCTTCCTATGATGACAGCTACCTTGGTAAGAACCATTGCTCCAGATATTTGTAGTTTCTTAAAAGGTGAGCAACTTAAGAGCACATGCGATCTTTTGTCCTGACTTACCTGGTGTTATCTGACATAGTTTTAAAGCTTTTGTTTTTATTATTTTGAGTAGACCCTTACACTTTCCCTTTCACCCCACTTGCTTTTTCATGTATAACATACGTGATTCGAGCTGTTATTTTGTGGGCTCTTTGACATTCTCTTCTGATACATTATTGGAAGAAGACATTTGTATTAGCAGGGCTGCCGCTCATGCTTTGGGACAACATGATAGCAGCCCTGGCCAGTTTCAACAAAATCAGAAAAAAATCTTTCTATATGCAAGTGTTCTCAAGTTTTATCATGTGCAAACCGTACAATGTCTTATCACTGTTACCCATCTTTAGTGTCCAAGTGATATTATGATTGATTTATGCATTGAAAAAAATTGAATTATGGATATGTATTGTCAAATGTAAATGGAACCTTGCTTTTGAACCCAATGAACCGGTGGTCCACTATCATAAAAGGAATTAAGAGTGCTCACGAGGGCTGGAGTGATGGCTCAGAGGTTAAGAGCACTGACTGCTCTTCCAGAGGTCCTGAGTTCAATTCCCAGCAACCACATGGTGGCTCACAACCATCTATAATGAGATCTGGTGCCCTCTTCTGGCCTGCAGGTATACCTGCAGACAGAACATTGTACACATAATAAATAAATCTTTAAAAAAAAAAAAGAGTGCTCACGATGATGATCAATAGCAAAACCTGAATACAAAGGATGTAGGAATTCTTCTTGATGGTGATGAAATTGCAACTTTTAAAATGTAACAGCCACCACTTCCACTTACAGAGTTATGAATTCATGCTCAGAAGGCTGATCTGAAGGCCTGACTTTCAGTTATGTTTCTGCTGAAGATCAGTGTGGCCGATCTGAATGCATTCATGGTGCTGTGGTTATTTTTCCTCTCTCAGAACTTTTAATTCTTTTATTGTCTGTAGGGGTTTCTGAACAAAATAATATCTTGATATCGCTTTCTTTTTTTCTAGATATAACTCATTTCTTATCAAATGCAATTCATTTGTATCTTTCTTTAATATAGGATATTCAGTTGCTGCTGGAGAATTCACTGGGGACTCTCAGCAAGGTCAGAGACATAATTGAATTTAAGTCATTTTAAAAGCTTGGGGAATGCTAAATGGCATAGAAGTCTTGTTGTAAATGTGATTGGTTTTCTTTGCTATGAAAAGATTTATATAGATGAAAAACATATATCTATGTGATGACATTTTGTAGAAAATATATACACATTGGTACAGCATTTTGTTTCAAAGAATTTCATAAGAATCGATTCCACAGCCTGGTCTACATAATGAGTTCCAGGACAGCCAGGGTTATACAGAGAAACCCCGCCTCAATTAACAAAACAAGACAAAAAAATGATCAATTCTAATCCTTATAAAATCTAATCAAGCAACTAAAAAAAGCTGCCTAGGATTATGAATGAAAATTATACAGATGATTAAATGACTTAGAAAATAGCCATACTTGCATAACAGGCCTGAGTGAAAATCTTGAGTTTTTTTTTTCCACTCTAATTTATAGCATGGCATATCATAGGTGTCCTCTGCCAATTGACTCCACCCCAAGAGGCCAACACTGTTTTCCTTTCTCCATTGGATGTCTCAGTCCCAAATAACAGAATAAACTAATCCCTATTCTCATAGACAAGCTCCACTGTTTATCCTGTTTCCAAACTTCTAGTCCTGGATCCATCTCTGTCTTCCCACAGTATTTGAATTTTTAGGCCAGTTTTCAAAAGTCATTTCCTCAACCCTTACTTTTTTTTTTAAATTTCTTCAAGTTACATCTCAATCGCAATCCCCTCCCTACTCCCCCCTCTGATCTCACCCTCCCACCTTCTTCCTTTTTTTTTTTTAAGTTTAAGGTATATCTTTTCCCCATAACAGCTCCCCCTTTCAGTCCAACAAATGGCTCTTTCCTTATAAAAAACAAATACAATACAAAACAACAGAAATAATTAGGCCATAATTATGAGAATTATAAAGCTTAGCATACATTCCCAGCGTCTAGTCCGTATGAATTTGGCAACTGACTTTAACATTATATTATGCATCCACCTCCATGAGTTTAAAGTTCTATATCCAACTCAGCTGCCATCCTAACTTCCATCACCATCTTAAAAACATCTTCTTAGATCCAGAACACCCTCTTAATTCCTAAACAACTCAAAATTTAACTATGAGACTCTAGCTATCTAGTCTTCAACCACCTCAAAGACCTGAGAGTGATAAATATATCTTATTATACAGGAAGTGCAGGGCCAGCAGCTTCCAAAACTAAGAAATGACATACCAGTGGCTGCCTGGACAGTTCCCAATTTCTCTCCATATTTTACAGCATCAATCTTCAGCCATTTGCCCCAGTTTCTCTGACATATTGATTGTAAAGCAGGAATTATCAAGGACTTGCCTACCCTATCTTGACAGAGCTAGGATGTCAACTTACCTGCTTCCAAGTTTGTCCTTTTTTTGGACAGCATTCTGTCTAAAGTCGAAGGAAGGGATTTTTCTTGCCAAGTGACAGGCTTGCCACTAATTCAATCAGCTCCAATTGGAGATTCTTCAATGCTCATCTTCTACTTGAAGTAGAATAAGGGGTGCTGTCAGGAGCTGACATGTCTCAATATAAAAAAATTTTTAAGTTAAGAAAACATCTTTGAATGCCATATTCTGTAGATCTCTTGAGGGTTTTGAAGACCTCTATCTATCTCCTTATATTTGGATAAACAAATGTTGCTTATCTCTTTGCAACTTGATTTCTGATTAACTTAGAAAATAACTGTGATGAACTGCCCTAGTACCTAAAAAAATGACATGCTTGAATGACTATTAGTTTGCATTTTTTAATTATCTTAAACAGTTTATGACAGTTGCTAAAAAAAGGCCAAAACTTCACATTTCATTGTTAAGTGTTACCTAGGTACAATACCTTAGAAAGAGTTAACCTTAATTTTGTATCAATAAACAAAGATCAATACCAATGTGACCAAGTATAATCTTAATTTTGTATCAATATACAAAGATCAATACTGATTTAGTCAAATATAATCTTAATTTTGTATCAATATACAAAAGCATAAAAGCATATTCAATAATCTGTCCTTTTTTATCATTCCTATATTATGTTTATATCCCATTTTTTCTCAAGTCTTTTCACCCCTACATAGGAGAGAAAGAACGATACAAAAAAGAAAAAGAGAGAAATCCCTGGGTCTAACCTCCAAAACCTATTTAACAAGACCATTTAACAGCTTGTAATCTCTCCCCCTAAATAAAAAGAAGTGTCTATAACCCATCAAATGACCAAGGGGGTAAAATCACCCGCCCCACCTTCTGGAGATGGAATGTTGCTCTCCTAAAATGACTTCCTGCTGATTTGGGACATATTAAACCTGTTCGGGGCCCAAACAAGAATGGAAAAATGGTAAAGTATCTTAATAGAATCGTTTGATGGTCAGTCCTTTTGTGCTCAGCTAGTTAGATGTCCTAAGAAGTTCGTAGACAGAAGCTGATCTTCAGGACTTCATTGAAGTTCTGGCTGGAACAGTATGTGGAGCTGAACAATCTTAATGATTTTGAATTGTGTGGTTGTAGATTTTTGAGGAAACAGCTATTGAGGAAGTCTGTAAGACTGGATCATCTGGGCTACTTATCTTCTTTGGTGTCTGATCTGTTTTCTGCTGAGGTTTCAGTTGTCCAGTTGTCCCTGGATTCCTTAGATGGATGCTTTAAATCTGAAAAGATAAGAACAGAGCACCCTCCCTAATCCTAACTCTGGGACACTACTTTTTTTTGGGGGGGGGGGGCAGGTAATATTTTTCCTGGAGCAAATTTGGCTTTTTGACAATATAAAAGTGTTATCTTTCAGTTGAGGTTAAAAAAAGAAATTATTTTGATATTTTGGAACTAAACAAACCTTTAAGTGTATATATTTTGAGATTTCAAAGGACAATTCCCTTTGAATTTCAGCGTGCCTTTTGTGAGTAGCTTTTAAGCTTAAATCCTTCCGAATCCTATGTGCCTGTCTCTGCATTCTAAGTATTGGGATCAAAGGCATGTGCTTCCCAACTGACAGGATTAAAGATGCACTCCACCACCCATGGATTGAAGTTTTTCTATATTTGGAGCTTGCTTTGTGTCAGCTGGCCTTGAACTCTGGGATCTGCGGATTTCTACTCTAGTGTGTTGGGATTAAAGGTGTCTTCCTCTCAAATGATGGATTTAAGGGTGTACACCATCACCTCCCTGTTCTTTGTAACTCTAGAATTTATAAGACAACTAACTCTATAGTGATCTCCCTGTCTTTGCTGGAGTTAAAGGCATGGGCTAACACCACACTTCTCATTTATTTTACCTTAGCTCCAAATTTTTTCAACTGTTGGAGGCGTAATAAACCAGGTTGAACTGTAGTAACCTTTAATTTATTTACAGCATTTTAAACCTCTTACCTGGTTTTTAATGCCAAACCACGAAAATATCATTTATATCTACAAACAAACCTTTTAAGCTGCTATCAAGTTTGTGTAAGCTATGTGGCAACCTGCAGGCTAACATTCCAATCTGAAATTAAAGCCATTTTCTTTCATGCCAGTAAGGCAAGTATACCTATGGTAAATTATAGTTTGAAATTTTTATATTGGATTTTTACTATATTTTTAAGCTTATTAACTCTTTTCTTTAAAAAAGCATTATTTTGCTTTCTCAAAATAGTTTCCTCTCTCCTCCCCTCCTGGCCCCTCCCTCCTTCCCTTTCTCCCTCCCTCCCTCATTGTTCCTCTACTTGATAGTCTCCTTCTCCTCAGATGAGATGGGCCCTCACATATCATCCTCCCTCAGTTCTTCAGTCATGTGAGGGCCAAGAGCTTCCACTTGTACTAGGGCTTGATATGGCACAACATCTAGGGTAAGGTGATCCACTAACCTGCAGAAGATTCCATGACTCACTGCTGGGTGAAATTTTTCCTAGGGTAGATATGCTAGGTTCCTATCTATTTGGGTGTGTGGGTTGTAGGATGTTTATTCTGTGATGTATGGTTAATACCCATTTATAAGAGAGTACATACCATGTTTAAGTGACTAAAGGTGTGTGGGTTTATTTCTGGGTCTTCAATTCGATTCCATTGGTCAACTGGTCTGTTTCTATACCAATACCATGCTGTTTTTATTATTATTGCCCTGTAGTACAGCTTGAAATCTTGGATGGTGATACCTCCAGATGTTCTGTTACTGTACATGATTGATTTAGCCTTTCTGGGGTTTTTGTTATCCCAAATGAAGTTGAGAATTTTTTTTCCAGGTCTGTAAAGAATTGAGTTGGTATTTGGATAGGAATTGCATTGAATCTGTACATTCCTTTTGGTAAGATGGCCATTTTTATTATGTTGATCCTACCTATCCATGAGCAAGGGAGATCTTCCCATCTTTTGATATCTTCTTCAATTTCTTCAGGGACTTGAAGTTCTTATCATACAGGTCTTTCACTTGCTTGGTTAGAGTTACCCCCAGGTATTTTATATTATTTGTGGCTATTGTGAAGGGTGTTGATTCCCTTATTTCTTTCTCAGCCCATTTATCTTTTGTGGAAAGAAGGGCTACTGAATTTTTTGAATTGATTTTTTATCCAGCCACCTTGCTGAAGGAGTTTATAAGCTGTAGGAGTTCTCTGGTGGAATTTTGGGGGTCACTTATGTATACTATCATATCATCTGAAAATAGGGATACTTTGACTTCTTTTCCAATTTGTATCCCCTTGATCTCCTTTAGTTGTCTTATTGCTCTAGCTAAAACTTCAAGTACTATGTTGAAGAGATATGGAGAGAGTGGACAGCCTTGCCTTGTCCCTGATTTTAGAGGAAATGCTTTAAGTTTCTCTCCATTTAGTTTGATGTTGGCTATTGGCTTGTTGTAAATTGCCTTTATTGTGTTTAAGTATGGTCCTTGTATGCCTGATCTCTCCAAGACTTTTAACATGAAGGGGTGCTGTATTTTGTCAAAAGCTTTTTCAGAGTCCAGATGAGATGATCATGTGGTTCTTTTCTTTCAGCTTGTTTATGGGGTGGATTACATTGATGGATTTTCTAATGTTGAACCATCCCTGCATCCCTGGGATGAAGTCTACTTGATCATGGTGTATGATACTTTTGATGTGATCTTGGATCTGGTTTGCAAGTATTTTATTATTTTTGCATCCATGTTCATAAGGGAAATTAGCTTGAAATTTTCTTTCTCTGTTGGGTCTTTGTGAGGTTTAGGTAACAGGGTGACTGTGTCCTCATAGAATGTGTTTGGCAGTATTCCTTCTGTTTCTATGTTATGGAAGAGTTTGAAGAATATTAGTGTTAGCTCTTCTTTGAATGTCTGGTCAAATTCTGTCCTCAAACAATCTGGCCCTGGACTTTTTTTTTTTTTTTTTGGTTGGAAGTCTTCTAATTACTTCTTCTATGTCCTTAAGGGTTATGGGCTGTTCAATTTATTTACCTGTTCTTGATTTAACCTTGGTGCATGGACTCTATCAAGAAAATTGTCCATTTCATTTAGGTTTTCTAATTTTGTGGAGTACAAGTTTTTGAAGTAGGACCGAATGATTGCTTGGATTTCCTCAATGTCTGTTGTTATTTCCCCCTTTTCATTTCTGATTTTGTTGATTTGGGTATTTTTCCTCAGCCTTTTAGTTAACTTATCTAAGGGCTTGTCTATTTTATTGTTTTTCTCAAAGAACCAACTCTTGGTTTTGTCGATTCTTTGTATTGTTCTTTTTGTTTCTAAGTTGTTGATTTCAGCCCTGCGTTTGATAATTTTCTCTCATCTGCTCCTCTTGGGAGTGTTTGTTTCTTCGACCTCTTTCAGGTGTGCTTTTAGGTCGCTAGTATGGGAACCCTCCAGTTTCTTTTTGAAGGCACTTAGTGCTATAAACTTTCCTCTTAGCACTGCTTTCAATGTGTCCCATAAGTTTGGGTATGTTGTGCCTTCATTTTTATTGAGTTCTAAGAAGACTTTAATTTTTTTTTTAATTTCTTCACTGACCCAGAGGTCATTGAGTAGAGAGTTGTTCAGTTTCCATGTTTTTGCAGACTTTCTATTGTTTTTGTTATTGTTGAAGTCTAGCTTTATTTCATGATGGTCTGATAAGTTACAAGGGGTAATTTCAATTTTCCTGTATCTGTTGAGGCTTGTTTGTGACTGACTATATGGTTGATTTTGGAGAAGGTTTCATGAGGTGCCAAGAAGAAAGTGTATTCTTTTGTTTTGGGGTGAAATGTTCTGTACATTTCAATTAGGTCCATTTGATTCATGACATTTATGAGGTTCATTATTTCTCTGTTTGGTTTCTGCATCATTGATCTGTCCAGTGGTGAGAGTGGTGTGTTGAAGTCTCCCACTATCAATGTGTGAGGTTCAATGTGGGATTTGAGCTTCAGTAGTGTTTCTTTAATGAATGTGGGTGGTCTTACATTTGGGGCATAGATGTTCAGTATTGAGATTTCATCTTGATGGATTTTTCCTTTGATGAGTATGTAGTGTCCTTCCCCATCTCTTTTGATTAATGTTGGTTGAAAGGCTAATTTATTGGATACTAGAATGGCCACTCCAGCTTGCTTCTTGGGTCCATTTCCTTGGTATATCCTTTTCTAACCCTTTACTTGGAGATAATGCCTATCTTTTTTGCTGAGTTGTGTTTCTTGTAAGCAACAGAATGTGGGATTCTGTTTTCGTATCCATTCTGCTAGCCTGTGCCTTTTTATTGGGGAATTGAATCCATTGATGTTGAGAGATATTAATGACCAGTGATTGTTACTTCCTGCCATCTTGATGTTGGTGGTAATAGTGTGTGAGTGAGCTTTCCTTCTTTTGGTTTTGCTGCAGGCATGCTATTTGCTTCCTGTGCTTTCTTGTGTGTAGTTAACCTCTTTGGGTTGGAGTTTCCTTCTAACATCTTCTGTAGAGCTGGATTTGTGCATAGATATTGTTTGAAGTTAGCTTTGTCATGGAATATCTTATTTTCTCCATCTATGTTGATTGACAATCTTGCTGGGAATAGTAGTCTGGCCTGGCATTTGTGGGTTTTTAGGGTCTGCAAGATATCTGTCCTGGCCCTTCTAGCTTTTGGCATCTCTGATGAAAAGTCAGGAATTATTCTGATAGGTTTGCCATTATATGTTACTTGACCCTTTTCCCTAACCTCTTTTAATATTCTTTCTTTGTTCTGTACATTTAGTGTTTTGATTATTATGTGGCACGAAGATTTTCTTTTCTTGTCTAATCTATTTGGAGTTCTGTAAGCTTCTTGTACAGTTATAGGCATCTCTTTTTTTAGATTTGGGAGATTCTCTTCAATGATTTTGTTGGAGATATTTTCTGGTCCATAGAGCTGGGAATCTTCTCTTTTTTCTATTCCTATTATTCTGAGATTCCATCTCTTCATAGTGTCCTTGATTTCCTGAAGATTTTGTGTCAGTACTTTTTTAGAATTTACATTTTCTTTGACAGATTTATCAATTTCTTTAGTTTTATCCTCTGTGCCTGAAATTCTTTCTTCCATCTCTTGTATTCTGTTGGTGATGCTAGTGTCTGTAGTTCCTTTTCTTTTCTTAAGGTTTTCCAGTTCTATGGATGTCTCGGATTCTTTATTGTTTCAACTTCCCTTTTCAGGTCTTTCATTCCTTTAAGTGCTTTATTCATTTCCATCACCTCTTTTGCAGTATTTTGTTTTTTTTCTCTGAGATATTTGATTTCCTACCTTAGGCCTGCTAATATTAGTATAAGCATAGGATTAAGGTCATTTTCCTTTGTTTCAATCAGATTAGGATGTCCAGAGATGTCTGTAGCATTATAGCTAGGTTCTAGAGACATCATATTGCTTTGGGGTTTTGTTTGTTTGTTTTTTTGTTTTTTTACCATGTTCTTGCACTGACCTTTTGTCATCTGATTGACCCTGGTGTTGTCTGTTTGTTTCTTTTGTCAGTTGATGTTGGTGCTCAGGAAAACTCCCTGTTCTGGGGGTTGGCTGATCCTGAGGTCCTGGTGTCCACCTCCAGAGTGTGGGCAGGTTCCTGTAATTGACTGGCTTTCGGAGAGGAGAGTGGCTGCCACTCTCCTCAACTGGTTGTGTCCCAATTGGACCAATATAGAAGGGATTGGAGTGGGGAGGGGGCTATTCTCTGAGGACCTGGGAGCTGGCAGGTCTCCTCAGAAAGGCAGGTAGAGCTGTGGTTGGGCCTGTGTTTTCCCCTCCCTGAAACAGTCGTTCTGGTTCAGCAGCTAGGCTGACCATGCAGGTAGGGAGCTCCACCCAAGACCGGTGCCAGCCTCAGTGTGCCTGTTGCTGACTGCCTCAAATGCTTGGGTGCTAGGGTGAGTGACCTGCCCCAATATTTTGGAGAACACACAGTTGCCAGCTCTGTTTGCAGTCAATCTAGGCTCCTAATTGCTTTGCTGTGACTCAGTTAGGTCTCTGCCTCTCAGCTACAGTGCACACTGTGCCGCCATGTTGGGAACTCCAGAAAGAAATTCTACTTACCTTTGCTCTTGTGGTCTGGCTGTTTTTCCCTGTTGGTTGTACAGGTCTGTGTGCTGGATATCAGGCAGACAGGTATGGCCGCTGATCTGTGGCTGGAGCTGTGGGCTGGATCTGCTCGTGGGCTAGATCTGCTCTAGCTGGCGCTTCTTTCCAGACAGGTGACCAAGCTGGCTGATTTCAGGGTGGTGTTCCTGGGATCTGTGTGAGCTGCTTCATGTGGTGACCAGTCTCAGTGTTTGCCATGGAAATTCAGACTCCGTCTGTGTATTTTCTGAGTATTTTATAGGACACCACTGATTTTTATTTGTTTATATCTGAATATCATTAACCCTTATACCTTGAACTACCATTCTGAACATTGCATAAAAAATACATGTTACAGTCACAGCAAAACCAGAGTTAAGCTTTTACTTAACTACTAATATTTACTGAATGAGTCAACTTCCAATCAATATTTGCCATTTTCCATCTTGTTTCAAAGCAACATTAAGTTTTTCCCTATTACCTAAGTTTGACTCATACACAGAGGTTTAAGCATAAATGAAGTGTGGCTGTCTTTATGGAAATAACAGATCTTGTTTCACATTCACATGTTCACTAAGAAAAAATCACTATAAATTGTTTTGGCAGTTTGGTAAAAGTTTAAAATAATCAGACTTTTTTCTTTTAAAGAATGCTTTTCTTTAAATAAAAGCTAATTCTTAATGAAACTTTCCATTACTTTTCTTTTCAAGCAATGCTCACATCTAGTTTCTTGGATGCAAAATCTATGTCTTATTGTCATTTGTCTACATTCTAAAGACTAGAGAATGTTTTTCTCATAGAATATTCAAAAATAAATAGCTTGATAGCAAGAATTTGAGTTAATTTCAAGTTCTGACTTGACAAAACAGTATATTAATCCAAATATGGTGGCACATTCCTTTAATCCCAGCACTTGAGAAGCAGATGCAGGTGGATCTCTACATGTTCAAGCCTAGCTTCATCTACATAGGAAGTTCCAGGACAGTCAGGTCAACACAGAAAGACCCTTCCTCAAAAATAAACAAATAAAACAGTATATTGTAGTAGCAAAAGGCATGAACTTTGAATTCAGACCTCTGGGGTTTCAATCCTTTGGCCACTGTTACTAACTAAAAGAACTAAGGCAAATTATCTAATGTCTTGGCTTCCATTTCCTTATTTCTAAAATATAGGCAATAATAATAGTACTGTCTTATGTATAGGATTCTTGCAAAAATTAAATCATACCATTCTATATATTGATAAAACAGTAGAATGATTAGCTATAGGGAAGAATCATTAGTTTAGAGGCCATCAGAGACAGTTCTGAATAATTAGTGGCTTAAAAAATCTAATTTTACAATCACTGGATTAATGGTTTAATGATGAAGATTATAAAGTGTGCTGAATGGTCTTCTTTTATAACATGGCATTAGGTTCTCATGGCTCTCCAAAGTAACACTCAATTCCCACCCACGGAAATAAGTGATGGTTTATAACCACTCATCAATGCAACAGTAATTCTCATTGGATTACAGAAATGTCAGGAAAATGCATTCAGACTTTATGTGAGTTGAGGATTTGTAAGATAAAGGCATTGTGAAAGACATCTCAAGCAGTTCTTTAGACCTTTGAGAATCCATGGCCATTCATGCTCATTATCAACTGAGACAAGTTGAGGAGCTCCATGGAAGAGAATTTGAGTGTCCAGATAGGTGGTTCTGTAAGCTGCTGCACAAGCACAAAGACCTGAGCTCAGAGCCCCAGCACTCAGTAAAAAGCCATGTGCAGCAGCAAGGACCCATTTGTCCAGCACTGGGGGAAGAGATGGGACTCCTTGGAACTCAAGGACCAAAGTCTAAACTGAATGCTAAACTCTAGGTTCAGTGAGAGATGCTGTCTCCAAAACTAACATGGAATATGACAGAAACTATACTGGATATCAACTTTTGGCCTCCATCTACATACTTGTGGCTGCACACACCCACTACACACACAGACACACACACACACACACATCCCAGAGATGATAGACGGAGAAGCAGATAGAGATGATAGATAGATAGATAGATAGATGATTGATAGATAGATAGATAGATAGATAGATAGATGGATGATAGGAAAAAATGATTTTATGAACTCTAGATGTGGATTCTTAATATGGAATCCTTGGCATGCTGAGTGGTCCACAGATAGGTCTCATCATAACTGAACCTCTGTAGAGGTTCAAAAACTTTTCTGTGACAGTATAAAAGATGTCCCCATAGCAGAAGTTAGTGAAAGGTTTACTTTTAAATCACATGCAGATCTGCAAGGACAGGAGGATATTCTAGAAGGCAGAGGTCATGCTGTCTAGTACACAAATTGCAGCAGCTCGAAGTGTGACTTTTGCTTGTTTATTTTCTACCAACTGTAAAGAAACATCAGGCAGAAAGCAACTGCAAAACATGATTTCCAATGTGTAGTGGAACGCATTACTGTTTACACGGTGCTATCTTTACCTTCTGTATTATTTGTTTACAAGGCACCAGAATCTTTACCACTTGACTGCTAAATAGCTTTAAATACACTGGGAGCTGAAGAGATGACTCTTGGTCAAGTAGAACTTGTGCAAGCATAAAGATCTGAGTTTGAGCCTCAGACCCCATCTAAAATAGACAACATAGTGCCTTGTACTTGCAATTACAGAGCTGGGGAGGCAGAAACAAGCAGATCTTTGCTGCTCACTGGCCAGCCAGGTTAGCTGAATCATTTTGAAATGATTTCAAAAGTACTAAGTCCCAGTGAAAGACTCTGTCTCAGAAATACAAGGTGAATGACTCCTGAAGAAAAAATACCCAAGGTTCTACTCTGGCCTTTTTGGCACCTGCATATGTGTGCACCCCATACACATGAACACACATATATAAATACACTAAATTGTTGTGCCCCCTCTAAATGACTCTTCCTATCCCCAGAATTGGTTGCTGGGATTCCAAGAGGAGCGCAGAACTTTGGATATGTGAGTACCAAGACGTATTCCAGACATATTCCATGTGCACTGAAGTGTTTATCTCCATGTAATGTTAGGCCATTTTAAATCTCCTTTACAAATGAGTTCATACTACAGGAGTGTGCTGTTTCCCTACTCAACCCCAAAGAAAACAAGTAAAACTATACCAGTTTCAGAATTTCTGGAGATCCATGTGAAACCAAAATGTGGGGTGCATTTTTTGCAAGGTCTTAATTATCCAAAACACATACAAAAATTTCTCTATACTTGTATTTTCAACTTCACAAGGCACATGTCACTGACTTAGAGGCTACCTAAAAGATGAGCTTATTTCCAGGTCCCTAACTCAGTCCCCTACAAAGACATTTTTAAAACAAGTTCACATTCTAAAATGTCAGGTTCGAGATGGATAATCATCACAACCACTCACCATGAAGGTAGAAAAGGGATGTGTACAAAGAGATCACACAAAAGGGGCAGACAGGATGAGGGAGATAAGAGATAAGCTCGGTCAGTTAAGCAAGCACAGGGACCTAATTTGATACTCAAGGCCCAGGTACAAAAGTCAGCCATGGTAATCCCAGCAGTAAGCAGGTGGAGACAGGCTGACCCAGAGAACTTGCTCGCTAGTCTGCTTAGATCAGCTGGCAAGCCTCAGGCCAAAGAGAGACCCCGTCTCAAAGAACTAGATGTCTCCTGAGGAACAACACTTCATGTTGACCTCTGGCTTCCACGTGCACACATGTCCAACTGCAATCACATAAACCAATGCATGCAGTGGCAAAGGATTTAAGACGGGCATGATGGGGCTGTTATGCTACCACTCGAGAGACAGGCAAGTCAGAAGAATCAAAAAAATAAATTAAATAAATAGTCTCAAAAATAAATTAAAATAAAATACAATCTAGACAACATGTAATTTGTAAGTTTGTGTTTGGCTAAATAGAATTAAAAGTGACTTTTTCTCTATGTGGATAGCATTTGAAAAGCTTATTTTCCCAAAGAGTCATTTATCAGTAATCATAATAGCATAAGTACATACCATGTACACATATTTGTTTAGAACAAAACCATGATTAGACAAATTAACTGACCAACATGTTATTACCCATATTCTTGCTGTAATTATCTCCCCTCTCTAGAGTCATAAGCATGCTCTTTGTTTAAAAAGTTTAATTGCCTTTTTCTAAGATCATGCCTGGGGGCTAACCAACTATGACACTTCATAAGTATTTTAAATGATTTAAGTTGCAATTGTTTAAAATCCACTTCTCTGATTCTGTCAAATGATGCACTGTCTCACTTCTGCAATTTCAGGTCTCCATCATTAATTCCACAGATCTGACCTTCATTCAGAACTTTACTGGTGAGCAGGTAAAGGCTTTTTGGTTGTTGTCTTGACATAGAGTCTCCTTCAAACTATCCTGGAACTCACTGTGTAGCCCAGGATGGTCTTGAACTCATGGCAATCTTCCTACCTAACCCTCCCCAGTACTGAGATTACAGATCTGCACCACTGTTCCCAGCCTAAGGGAAAGATATTTAAATACAAAACAACTGATGTTCATATCACGTACGTATTCAGGAAATAATGAACACTGGGTACAACTGTGCACCTAATCAATCCCAGCCCTCAAGCAGCTGTGTTTGGAAGGAGCTGGATAAGGCAGATGATTCAACTGCAGATGGTGATTAATGATTTGAAGAAAATAAAACAGAATTATAATATGGCATAGATAGTGCAAATGTCGGCAGCCTCTACAGCAGAAGTGCCCAACACAAAGCTAGTGGCAGAGAATGTGCAGGCTTTCACATAGGAACTTGCTGGACAAATCTGAGGCTTCTGAGGGCCGCTGTGACTATAAGCAAGCAAGAAACAAGTCAGAACTGAGGGTAAAATGTGTGACACCTCCTATGAGTGCTAGCCTAGAACTCTTGTTTTATTTATTTATTTATTTATTTATTTATTTATTTATTTATTTATTTATTTATTTATCTTCAAGTTACATCTCAGTCACAAACCCTTCCCTATTCCCCCTTCCTATCCCGCCCTTCCACCCTCTTCCCCCCCAGAAGTTTCCCCTTTCAGTCCAACAGATGGTTCCTTCTCTTATAACAGTAAATACTATACAAAACAACAGATATAAATATTCCACATTTACCACATTTATGAGAGTTAAATGGCCCAGTATACCTATTGATACAAAATTAGTAGTATATTTGGCTAAAGTGGTATTGACCATTGTTTATTGTGCAAAAATAAGATTGTATTGGAATACATCCGTATTGATCTTTGTATATTGATACAAAATTAAGATTATAGTTGGCCACAATGGTATTGACCCTTGTATATGGACGTAATATTAAGATTGTATTGGGCTACATAGGCATTGATCTTTGTATATTGATACATAATTAAGAGTATATTTAACCACAATTGAATAGATCTTTGTATATTGATACAAAATTAAAGGTAACGCTTCCTAATGGTATCATACCTAGAGATACTTAAAAATAAAATGTGAAGCTCTGGCCTCTTGATACCAACCGTCTAAAACTGTTTAGGATAGTTAAGTAAAACACACTCCTAGTCATGCAAACATGTCACTTTGTTAGCTACTATGACAGTCTATCACAGATATTCTCTAAACTACCCAGTAATCAAGTTGTTAAGAGACAAGCAACATTTGCTTATCTAAATACAAGAGATGGATAGGGCATCTTCAAAAACCCCAAGAGATCTGCAGAATATGGCATTCAAAGATGTTATCTTAAATTAAGATTTTCTTTTTTTTTGATATCGAGACATATCAGCTCCTGACAGCACCCCCTATTCTACTCCAAGTAGAAGATAAGCATCGAAGAATCTCCAGTGTGAGATGGTTGAATTAGTGGCAAGCCTATCTCTTGGCATGAAGAACTCTTGTTTTAAGGGTTTTCTTTTGTCCACACTCAACTACAAAACTGAATGCACACTGTGAAGCTCACTCTAGCAACCTGCTTTGAGCTCCTTTTTTTTTTTTCTCTTTGTGGTACTGAGGGTGAAACATGGATCCTTGCACATATTAGCTATGTGCTGCTGTATGTACCTTGAGGTAACCTGTAGCACTTATTTGTTTTTGACAGTCTCACTATGTAACACATGATCCTCTCTCCTCTATCTTTCATATGCTAGGATTACAAGCATGAACCATCTGGCCAAACATACACTATGATCTTTCAAGGTATTAAAAAGGCAAACTTGCTGGAGAAACACTTCTTAGCAGAGAAAGGACTCCATATTCTGCTCAGATTGACCCTGTGTCCACTATGTAATGTTTTTAAAACTAAGATGTAATTGAGGTCATGGAAGGAACAACCCAGGGTCTTTTTAAAAGAAAGAATTATTTATTATTTTAATTTTTTCATATAATATAATTTGTTCATATTCTTTCCCGTCCCTCAACTCCTCAAAAGTCCTCCCAACCTCCCTACTCATCCAACTTCATATATCCTCTCTCTCTTTCATTCACTAGGGTCTTAGTGGGGTGGCTAAGTAATTACTAGTGAAGAATGGAAGCCTCAGGTGGAGCTATCACTGAATGCTGGGAATAGCTGGGAATGGCAAAAAGACCCTTTGATGTCCCTTCCTTAACAAAGGACAGAGCCCCCCTGGGTTGTGTGTTCAAGTAGATATGCATACACATGTGTGTGGGGGGGGAACTGCTGAAAAGAGCAAATCACACACCTCCCTTAGCATCCAGAAATTCCTAGCAAGAGATTGAAACATAAAGACATTCAAGTTGGGTTTCTTTCTTCTCCATGTGTATTGTCAAGGACTTCAGAATCCCAAGATGTGTTTACTGTTTGGGACTCATAGCTTTCTTCATTGCTAGCCAATAAGTCAGGTTAATACAGTAGAGCAGCTTGTAAGACTCAAAAGCAAAAAGTCCCCAGACTATGAAATTACAGAACAATGTAGTTCTGTTGCAGATGGAGTTTAATATACCCAAGGGTGAGCTCTCAAAACCTCCTTCCCTGTGACAGGAGACTGGCTGCTCCCAGGCTCTACCCAATTGGCCAGAATGGGTGAACCTAGCTTCTGCCTCTCTTCACTTCACTCTAAGCTTTCCCCTGAGCCTCAACATTATATAGTCCTAAAACATTGTTGTTTCAGGTTTCTTCCTTGCAGAAACTAGTGTTAATCTCTATAGCCTGTCCTGAACTGAGACCCTCTTGTAAATGTGTTTGTCAATAGCCTGCATATAGTATGCTACCACCCTCCTAATCAAATATAGTCTGAGATCGATGTTTCTCTAGGTATTGTGATCTGGTGAAAATTTCCACTTGTCTTTTTTTCCCAAGCACTGAAGGTAACCCTGTCCTCAAGGAGAATGATGTCCAGAGTATCAATTAGAAAGTTTTGCTTTAATTTGTTTATTTAATATGTATACAATGTTCTGTATTGAAGTATGTATACCTGCACATCAGAAGAGGGCATCAGGTCTCAATATAGATGGTTATGAGCCACCATGCGGTTTCTGGGAATTGAACTCAGGACCTCTGGAAGAGCAGCCAGTGCTCTTAACCTCTGGCCAGAAAGAGCTTTTCTCATATCTTGCTGCCAGAATTTGACTGCCCAGGTACCAATTGCTGTGACATTTTCAATAAGGAATTTCATACCTTTCCTGGTACTTTGTTGGGTGGTAGGGATAAATGAGGCTGGAATGGTAGTGAAGATAGAGGAGTTGGTAAGTTTTGAACAGCTCTTCTGGAGGGATTCTGTGTCATAATGGAATCTATTTTGGTTCACACATTGTTCAGGCATTGCAGGGAACAGACAGAACAGACAGAAGTCTGCCTTCCATAGAATAAAGTTCCCAGTGGGCTGTGTTTTGATTGATTAGTCACCAGTGGGAGGTTAAGTCAGCTAAAATATCAGATTGCAGACTAAAGAAACAAAAGTGGGGCTAGAGCATTTGGTAAGGCACTTGCAATTCAAGCATGAGCACCTGATTTTCTGTCTCCAGCACCTATTAGGGGAGTGGGCAGGGACAATGGTAAATGCCTGGAACCCCAGTACTGGGGCACCAAAGAAAAGAAAATGCTGCCAGGACGGTCTAGCCAAATTAGTAGAATTGAGTTGATTCTGTGGGGTTTGAGATGGCTGAACTAAATATGTTAAAGTACTAGATGTCACAGAAAGACTACAAGTAGCAAAGACACTCTTAATAGTTGTCCCCACCAACTGAATAGGCCAAATTAGTAAACTCCAGATTCAGTAAGAGCTTCTGTCTCAAAAACTATGGTAGTGAACAAATGAGGAAGACACCCAAATGCTGACCTCTGGCCTCACACACATGTGCACACACATGAATCTCTGCACACACCCATGAACATGTATACAAACGCGTACGCACACCCAAAGAACAACATTGATTAGATGAAATGATGGGCTAGACTGAAACAAATTATAAAACAATTTAAAAACAATTCTGAGAGAAAACTGTGGGAAATTATTATATAGCATTTATATTCACTAATAAGATTTAGGAGTCTTATTAAATATGATTTCACTATAATTCGATGAATTGTGGATTTCCATAAAATTAAAATCATATTGTGATTTCATAATATAGAAACAAAACTAGATAGCATAATTCTTACTTCACTTTTCTGTCATTGTACTTATGAGTATTATCTGTTCTTTGAGTCTGCCATGTGGCATCTCAGAGCTGGGAAGTACAGCATCTGAAAATGCCCTGAAAATCCTTCACATATGGTGGAATTGAGTTGATTCTGTGGGGTTTGAGATGTCTGAGCTAAATATATTAAAGCACTAGATGTCTCAGAAAGACTGCAAGTAGCAAAGACAATCCTAATAGTTGTGTACACCAACTGAATGGACCTAATGTATCCAGAGGATGTACAAGCAGATGTTACGATTATTATGGAGGGAATTATTTATCAGGTCAGAGGTTAGACTAAATGACTTGAACACTTGGAACAAGGTCAGGAGTCTACAAATTTAAATGCAAAAAGAAAAAATGTGCCACAGTGAAGGTCATTTCTCATGAATAATTAAGAGGTGACTATAAACATGGCTTCCTAAACACAAAATCTATTATTATATTGCAGATGGCATCTTATTTTGGATATACCATTGTAGTATCAGATGTTAACAATGATGGGTAAGTTTACAAGAACTTCCTCCTTTGTCTGTATGTTATGTCCATCCATAAAAGATGTTATATATTTCCTTCATAGCACACATCTGTCTGTACTTCCTGAACAAGACAGAGGCCCTCTTGTTTTAACTTTTGGTTTAGGGCAAGAGGATGCATCTAATAAAGAATTCTGTCATCTTATTTTATGTCTTGCTGAGATTTTCCATCTGCCACTTCTAAAAAAAGGACAATTTTGTTTGACTGTACACTGATATTATTCAAATACCACAGCCAGTGAGGAGCAGGAGGAGGATGATATACATACATACATACATATATATATATATATATATATATATGGAGAGAGAGA
Organism: Lophiomys imhausi; assembly: GCA_907164525.1. Lineage (NCBI taxonomy): Eukaryota > Metazoa > Chordata > Mammalia > Rodentia > Muridae > Lophiomys > Lophiomys imhausi. The sequence goes on along the minus strand of CAJQZJ010009351.1, from coordinate 6,962,121 downwards.
GAGAGAGAGAAATATTTAAGCTGAGGCATACAGCTCATCCACTTAGCAAACACTGTTGGAGAATCTCCTATGAAAGCATTATTCTCAGGCACCCAAAACACTGTCCAAGGTGTGAGGCACACAGATCTCTACTCTCACAGGGATTACATATTTTTATACTAAGCAAGTATCTAAAGGCTCCTTACTATAGTCCATGATCAGAGACAATCATCTTAGATCATTAAAGGGTTATTTCTTCTCTCACATTTGCAAAACTGGAAGTATACTTAGCATATAAGTGCAGAAAAATTGAGAACTTTCTGTAATTCTGGAAAATGCTTTTACTATTATCCTTTTGTTGAAATACATTTATTGCCTACTGTGCATTGGTCAGGTGTTGCAAGGCCATGAAAGTTAGGTTAGAGGTGGGGAGGTAGGAGATACATCTTCAAATCAGTAAGTCTCTTGAAGAGTTTGTCAGATGGTAGCAAATTCTATGCAGAAAAAGATCTGGAAACAGAGAAGTCTTCAGGAGACATGTTAATTAATAAACTATGATTAATCTAGAGAAGAAGACTTTAGGCAGCATCAAGAGATGTGAACTGTCAAAAAAAGTTCATGAGAAAACCCTGAATGCACATTACTAAGTGAAAGGAGCCAGCCTGGAAAAGATATGTACTGTATATTGCAATGGTTATTCTGGAAAAGGGAAAATTGTGCGAACAGTAAAGACATTAGTACTTGCCCAAGATCCTAGAAGGGAGGCAGAAGTCCACGAGTAGGATGATTTAGCAGCTAACATAACCATTATGACATACAGTCATTGCACACTTGCTAAATCCCATGAAGTTTATAGCAGCAGGAGTGAGCTCCAGGTAAGGGAGGCACTTGGATAACTATTTTTGAATGTTGGTTTACTGTTTCATAAATGTTCTTCTATGAGAGTAGAGACTACTTCCTGTTGGAGGAAAACACAGATTTCTGTACTTTCTGCCCAGATTTACTTTGAATCTAGAACTGATCTATAAAATGAATTCTGCTGACTCTAATTTGTAGAGGAAAACAGAGAAGACACATGAAAGAGCTATTTTAAAGAGAACACCGAGAAAGGTCTGTGTGAGAAAATAGCAGCAAGATAGGGCCGTAGCTTGAGAATAAAGAAGCCATACGTAGAAGGGGGTTTTCTGCCAAACAGCAAGAGAACACATTCCCAGAGGTGGGAGTTTCTGAAATATTCTAAAAACAGCAAAGGGACTTGAAGAATGACGAGAATTTGGACTGCAAAAGTGTAGATCCCACTGCATGTAATAGACATGGCCGTACGACATCGCAGGGAGGCTAAAGGGAATTTGCCCCTGCCACGGAGGGAGGCTTTATCCTGTGTGCTACAGGAGGTTCAAAGGGAGATGTGTCCATTCTCACCGGCGCACTGTCTGTTTGGTTCATTTCCACAGAAGGCAGGACTGGATATATTTTGGAGGACTCGCTGAGTGCTGATTTTATCCTGTAAGCTGTTTAAATGAAATTTAAAATTAGACATCTCCAATTGTCTTAATTGCAAAGAGAAAGAAAGATAACTTTAGGACCACCGGTCAAAGCTCCCAACTTAATGGACTGTAACTGTAATGAATCCCTCTGAGAACTTCAGGAAGAAGCTAGCTAAAGTAAAACGTGAACCCCAAACATGGCATGTCATCCAGATCCAGTGAGCTCACTCTACAGTGACAGCTATTCCATGGAGGCCTGTCAGATGTGTATAGCCATCTTTCTTTCTTGGGCAGGCCTCTGATTACAAAGACTTACGTTTGTGGTAGCATTCCATCAGGTCTGTCTTTCTCCAAGAACCTTCTCTCTCAGGCCACTCCTATTTGCAATCCTGTGACTTTTCCTAGAATTCACGATGTGCTCCAGAAGAGCCTTCTCTCAGGCCACTCCTATTTGCAATCCTGTGACTTTTCCCAGAGATGTGTTCTGGAAGATTACCCCTTCCTGGTAACATCCTCATTTACATGACAGCAAGACTTTGTGGCAATATTTACAATACACATTTTCATATATATGTTTATTTATTATTTCAAGTTACATCTCCAACACAGTCCCCTCCCTCCACCCCTCCAGGTCCCACCCTCCCAACCTCTACTCCTCCCAGAACTCATAATTCTTTTTTTAATAATTAGCACACAATTATGAAAATTACAAGGCACAGCATATATTCTCAATGTCCAGTCCACACAAACCCGGCAACTGACATCAATATTTTATTATCCATCTATCTCCATGAGTTTAAAGTTCTATACCTACTTCAATTTCCATCCTAAATGCAAGCCTGTCACTGGGCAAGAAAAAATCCCTTGCTTCAACTGTAGACAGAATGCTTTCTGAAAAGGACAAAACTTGGAAGCAGGTAAGTCGACAGCCTAGCTCTGACAAGGTAGGCAAGTCCTTCATAATTCCTGCTTTACAATTAATGTCTGTCAGAGAAACGGGGCTAAGAGGCTGAAGATAGATGCTCTAATGTATGGAGAGAAATTGGGGACTGTCCAGGCAGCCAGTTGTCTGTGATTTCTTACTTTTGGAAGCTCTGGCTCTGCACTTCCTGTTTATTCAGACATATTTATCCTTCTCTGATGTGGTTGAAGACTAGATCGTTATGGTCTCACATTTAAATTTCAAGTTATTTTTAAAAATTAATAATGTCTTGTATTCCACTAAAGAATGGATTCATGAACCCTGTACTTTCTCAATGAAAAAGAGCCCACAGATTTTTCAGTGTGCTAATAATTTGCTGTTTTAAATTTCTTGGGTACTGTGAAATTCAAGGTCCTATAATAAATAAACATATTCTGGAAGCAAATGGGATTGATCAAAGGCTATGATAGAGCAAAGCCATGATAGAGCTGGACAATTCAAGTACAATCTCATTTCACAATGGTGGTAATTTATATAGTTTATTCCGAGAGATAAGAAAATCACTTAATTGTGTGTTGGCTCATGTTGAGAAGGGCCATGCCCCTCCAACACACACATGCATGCACACACATACACGCATACACACACACACACACATACACACTCACACACACTTTCTGTGTTTTGTTTCTGTGTCTGTCTCTCTTTGTGTCTTAGTCTTTATCTCCCCCTCTGTCTCTCTGTGTCTCTCATTTTTATCTCTCTATCTCTCTTTCTGTATATCTCACTGTGTGTCTGTGTGTGTGTTGTCTGTCTTTCTCTGTGTCTCTATATTCTCTCTCTCTCTCTAGGTTGAACCATACTTTTTCCCCACCAAAAGATTATTAAGTACCATGTGTGAGAGTCAGCTGATGAAAACTGCTTGACAACATACATGTTCATCTGGTATGCAACAAAATCAAGGTCCTTACCAAAATATAAACATCAGGAAAGAAAACAAGCTGATATTAAACAAAGTGACAAAATAAGATAATGATTGGTGTTGATTTCCATAAGCACTTACATATGTATGTATTTATTGCTGAGGCAGATTTTTGCATGTAACCCAGGCTGGCCTTGAACTCATGATCCTCCTGTCTCAGGCTCCCTATTCTGGGCTTAGAAACATTCATAACCACAACTCAATATTTTTATTTAGAAAAAAATCTACCAGTATTATAAATGGATTCCAAAAAGTTAGACCACACAGTTATGCACACGCTGGCTGGTGGGGGATACTATCAAGTCTGTCGTAGTTTTGAAATGATGGTGTATATGGGCTGACAGAATTAAATTTAGTTTTGGTTTCTTGATGCTCCTGCTATGAACCCATCTATGCAAACTTTCTTAGGAATTTTTGGAACAGCAACTGGAAATAATAATTTTCATTATACTGCTAGACAAGAGAATCTGTAGCAGGGAGGTCGACAGCCTAGCTCTGCCAAGACAGGGTAGGTAAGTCCTTCATAATCCCTGCTCTACAACAAATGTCTGTCAGAGAAACAGGACCCAAAGGCTGAAGACTGATGCAGGAATGTATGGAGAGAAAATGGGAACTGTCCAGGCAATCATTGGTATGTCCTTTCTTAGTTTTGGAAGCTGCAGGGCCTGCACTGCACTTCCTATATAAGCAGATATATTTATCCCTCTCAGGTCTCTGAGGTGGTTGAAGAATAGACAGCTAGAGTCTCATAGTTAAATTTTGAGTTGTTTAGGAATCAAGAGGGTGTTATAGATCTAAGAAGATACTCTTAAAAGTGTGTTGCAAGTTAGTATGAATGTTGAGTCAGATATAGACCTTTAAACTCATGGAGATGGTTAGATAGTAGAATGTTAAAGTCAGGGGCCAAATATGTATAAACTGGACATTGGGAAGGTATACTGGGCCATTTAACTCTCATAAATATGGCATATTTATATCTGTTGTTTTGTATAGTATTTACTGTTATAAGAGAAGGAACCATCTGTTGGACTGAAAGGGGAAACTTCTGGGGGGAAGAGGGTGGAAGGGCGGGATAGGAAGGGGGAATAGGGAGGGGTTTGTGACTGAGATGTAACTTGAAGAAAAAAAAATAAAGTATTTAAAAAAAATTAAATTTTCATTATAGTCCTTGACCTGTGTAATATTATTTAATCTGTTTCTGAAACTGATAGAATCAAAATTGAAGCCATGGACACTTCCACACCCACTGTTCACAGCTTTGCACAGGACCAAGGAGACACATTTCAACAGACTTTAACCATCGGTGAAATTGGGAATACTTTGGAGAGAAGCTTTTTGAGAGGAAGTATAATTTAGAAACTATAATTTTAAGCTAGATTTGGTCCAAATTCTTTTCATTCACATAGAAATTGTTATGAGTAAATTAGGTATAAAATAAAAAAACTAAAACGTAACAAGGTTAAAAGTTACATTCAGTTCACTAATGTAACTAGTTAAATTACCTTTGTTTAATGCCTACCATAAACCAGTTAGGTTGCCAAGATATCAACTCTTAGCCCACTGTTCGGGATTCCTTTAGTAAGTGAATTCACTAACATGAGTTTTTATTCCTGGAGAAAAAGAGAGTCTCCATATTCAATTAACTTATTAATAATATCTTTCATCTGCAGGAAATTAACATTTGATTCTTCATGTTAGATGTTCTCATTGGTGGGTTCTCTCACACTTTATCACAAATAGTAACTGTTTGTAATGTCCTGCTCCACATGTCATGTAAAGGGTGAAATGTTGGACCTTTCATTATATTAGGTCTTTAGAGTGGGTTTAGACATAAATTGGAGAAAAAAAGTGAAACCGATCCTATATGCTTCACAGAGGTGTTTAAGTAGACTGTACTTAAACTTATATCCTTCCAGAAAAACATGAAATGCCTTTCCAGGAAAAGTTAAATCTCACCCACACCACCACCAAAGGAAATTATTTTAGTGAAAACACATCTTTAACATGATTTCTTTATAATAGCTTTATAAAAAAACATTTGAATTATTTAAAAATCTCTCTACACATATTCTTTCGGAAAGTTCCTCAGCCTATCATACACCATTACTGATAAGACAATCAACAAAAGTTTTCATACTAATAAATACTTTAAATTTTTAAATTTGAATTGGGCACACACACACATACACATACACACACACAAATTTATCCAGTTATGGTGGCATACAACCTTCCAGAGTCCGAGGCAGGAGGATCATGAGTTTAAGGCCAGTGCTGGCTATCTGGCAAGACCCTATCTTTAAAAGCCCACAGAGTTTGCTACCTATAGTCCATAATACTAAAGGTATTTGCTAGCTGGGATCGTAGCTCAAGTGGTACAATGCTGGGCTAGTGTGCAGGAGCCTCTAGGTCGGAATACCACATATAACCAGGTGTGATGGCATTCGCCTATAATCCTAGCGCCTGGGATGGGGAAGCACACAAATCAGAAGTTTAAGACCATCCTTGGATATATAGGAAATTCAAGGCCACCCTGGACTCTATCTCATAAAGAAATGCAATTCCATTATACCCCAACACACACACAGACACACACACACACACTTCTTCCTCCTCATTATGTATAATGTATTTACTCTGTTTTCTATCATTCTATTCTATTCTATTTAAAACTGTTCCTGGAGATACATTCAATTGATTTCACAATCCTCTAATGAGTTGTTAATCAAGATTTTAAAACACAACCTAAACAATCATAAGAACTGTGATTAAACGGCACTGTGAGTATAAGATAATATTTGTAGCTAGTGAAAAATAGTCTATGAAGCACATTGTGATAACTGCACCTGAGCTGGATATTGTTTCTGTTCTATGAGGGCATAAGTATAAACTAAGAATATTTAAAGTATTTTAAGAGACTTATAACTTACACATCTGGGAAATATATTGCTAAGAAGATCAATCAGTGCTGTCACATTACTTTGGAATTCAAACATTCCATGAATGTTATAGTTCCTCACAATCATAGGTCTAACAATTCTCTACTTCTGGGACTCAGTGTTTACAAGGGAAAAGTAGTGAGCCTCCTGTGTCAGCCCTTCTTACAGTCACGCCTCACAGACCAATTAGATGGCTTCATTCCTCCTTTGTGGAATGAGAAATGGTCCCCGTTAGTCTCCACCAATGGAGAACTAGTGACTCTGTGTGTCTTACTTTGAGGCTGTTAGGCATCCATATTCACAGTTACATGGTTAACAAATGCATCTTCATGTTTGACATGGCAATCACAGAGATAGAGCCAGCCAGGGCACTCTGGTACGAGACCAGGGCCTAGAAATATATATCCCTGCTGTCTTCTCCATAGGGGACACAATAAGAGGGGGGAAATATATATGATTGTTTTTTGGTTTGCTTCTTTTTGTTTTTTGACATGTATTTGGAGCATTTTAAATTGGATGTGAGCCTGTAATCCCAGCACTTGGGAGGCTATGCCAGAAGATTTTGAGTTTCAGGCCAACTTAGGCTACGTCATTAGACCCTGCCTAAAAGAAGAAAGAATAAAAGGAGAAAGGTGGGATGGAAGGAAGTAGGGATGGAGAGAGAGAAATTTAAGTTTAGGAATCCTTCTTAGGTTTTAGAATCCAAAATGAAAACAACAGCCAGTCCTAAACTCTGTCCCTCAGCCTCTTGCTTCCTTCTCACAGTGCAGGCAACTGGAAGTGCCTCCTAGTGTTCTCCAGATGTGTCTACTACTGTGGCTAGCCTGCTCTAAGCAGCTCTAGACCCCAACCATTCCAGAGTTATTTTCTACTTGTTTGTGGCTCCTGTGAAAATAATAACCAAAAAAAAAAAAAAAAAAGGAAACATGATCTCTGCTTTCTGGACATGAAATCTTTCTATTTACATTGTATAATGTGGGCTGGAGAGATGGCTCAGCCGTTCAAGGCTAGGCTCACAACAAAAATACATTGGTATAATATAAGAACATTGAGGATTCTCACCAGATTGCCCAAGCCCTCCATTTGTTAAATGCTAATGGACAGGGAGTGTTGGGAGGAGGGTCAAGAGGGATCAGGGAGAGATGTCTCCAGTGATATTCAGCGAAGTAGTCGATTTCTATACTGTCCACATTTAGCACATACAACTCTTCACCATGCTATACCTGCTTACTGCAGTGCTAGGTCTACATCAATATTATTCCAAAATTTCCATTTTTCTCAATTCATCTGGATTCAACTTACTTCTTCAATCACCTTCCTTTTTCACTAGTATTAATATATTCCCTCTTTAGGATTACAGGAGAATGGGTCAGAAAGTACAACACTGCCTTACTCCTCCTCCCCCCTCCTCTTCCCCTTCTGTTAACATCTTGGCATCAGTGCAGTGGAGTTGTTACAAAGGAGGAAGCTGTGAACAGCAAAAATTCACTCTGCAGCATAAGGTTCAGTGGTTCTTGCCATGAGAATGTCTACGTGTTATCCATCATTACAGTCTCACCCACAGACTACATTACAGTACCCCCACCTTACAAATCCAGGCACCTCCTCCTTGTCCCCTTCATCTTCCCTGCGCCTGCAAACTCTGCTTTCCTGAACGTCATATAGTTGAAATTATGGAGCATCTAGTCTTCTCAGATTGGCTTCTTTCAATCAGTATTACATGCCATTTCCTCCATATCTTCCCATGGTTCTGTGCTAATTTCTTTTCACTGCTGAAGAACATTCCACTAGAAAACGCTGCAGTTCTTGAGAGCATCTTGGTGGCTTCTGAGTTTTAGCAGTTACGCCACGAATATCTGCACACAGAGTTTCACGTGGGCTTAAGGTTCAACTTCACTTGGGAAACATAAACAAAATGTGAGATCATATGTGCTAAGCCCTATGCAGCTTTGTAAGGACCTGCTAGACTGCTTGAGATTTCCTGTACTGATTTGCATATTGCCTCATCCACACTAACTTTTGGTGTTAGCAGCATTTGTAGTTTAGCTATTCTAAGTGATTTACAGTAGCACCTCGTTATTTAAAATTTCAATTGCTAATGACATGTGATATTCTCATATGCTTGCATCTTCTCATATGTCTTCTCATATGCTTGCATCTTCTTTGCGAAGGTGTCTAATTCATATCTTTTTCCCAATTTTAATAGGTTTTGGCTTACTGTTCTTACTATATATTATATAAATATAACAGAATTATAAAATAACCTATAGCATTCTACAATGCAACATATAATAACACTACAGTATATGGCATTAGTATACATAACTACTTCTCAATGTTTGAGTTCTAGGAATTGCTTATGTATTTTATCTTTCCAATTGAATGTGCTAGTATGCTCAAATCATGGAGCTCCTCTGGCCTACTCTGTGTTCCCTGACTCCACTCATAGGTACTGCCTGGGTTCGCAACAAGGCCATTTGTGTTGTGAAAAAAAAATGCTTACTTTTAGATTCTCCAGCAGATTCCCACAAGTGAACAATGTCATCTTGTCTAGGAAGCCTCCCTTCATTCCTTCCAGCTCAGGCCTCTCCTCTGTCTATAATCTTTGCACTAATTTGGATCTTAATTTTGTTTTTTTTCAAGCTGCCTTGTTTGTGGTTATTGGAGTGGTAAGCTGAAAGTATATCATTTCCAAGTTTTGACTTGTCCCAATATTCAATACTGTATTCTTGAAATTGCTAACACTATTCTTAATCCTAGCAGGTGTACATAATATATATTTTCTTTTTATTATATTTTTATTATTTAAAACAATTTAAAATTTAAATATATTTTGATTTATTTCTCTCCTCCCCAAAATCCTTCCAAATCATCTGCCCCTCCCTACCTACCCAACTTTAAGTTTTTTCTCAAAAAACAAAAACTCAATCCAACAAAACCCTCCAAAACCAACAAAACAAAATAAAACCATGCTCAAAAAAGAAAACAACCCCCCACCAAACTGTAACCAAATAAAAGTGCACGCACACGCGCACACACACCAAACACCACCAACAACAAAAACCCATGGGGCTCATTATATGTTGGTCAACTATATGAGGCCTGTTCTGGAATGCATATTATGACACTTGATATACCCAGTGTCACTCGATTGGAAAAACTGATTTTCCCTCTTCCTGCTGGTATGAACAACAATTCTGTTGTTAACCTTTCACTAGGTTAACGGCTGTTTTTTTTCGTTTACTTATTCATTCTAAATCTATAACAAACAATAAAATAGAACAAGATGAGACAAAACTATCACATCGAAGTTGGACATGACAAACCCAAGAAATAGACAGTAGATTGATACTATCCGTAAGCTCTGAATTCAGGGAGAGGTCAGGACAATGAAGGCAGTACAGTGTGTCACTCATACTACGTTGAGCTTCTGCAAAGATTTTAGCTCTAAAGCTTGACATGTTGGCAAACATCCTTAACTCCAACATTTGGGAAGCTGAGATTGAGGGATCATGAGTTCAAGGCCAGCCTCAGCTACATAGGAGATCCTGACGAAAAACAAAAGTTTAGAGAGAGGAATAGAAAAAGAGAGAAAGGGAGGATAAAGAAAGTGAAGAAAAGAGAGAGGAAAAAAGAGGGAAATAGAAGGGAGAAAAGAGGAGAGTTGAGAAAGAATGAAGTATCTGGCTTTCTATAGCTTTACACTCATTCTTACTTTTTAAAAATTATATTATAAATGTGTTAATATCACTTTTGTATATTAATAATAACATATAAAAGCATTGATTCTATCATACAGTATATAATGTTAATATACTCACTGTATTAATAGTCTACTATTAGTAGGGATACTATAACAATATATAATTAAATTATGTGAATGAAAGTATTCAGGTAATTAGGTAACTTGGCAAGTCTCAGCATTTTTCTGCATAGAGTAACAGTCAAAAGTGAAGTTATATTTCCAGGCTACTGCATCTGCCAAGAGATGGTTATCCTCAGACATATTTGAGCAGCAGTCATTAGTAGAGATCAAAGTATGCTTTCTTGTTAGTAGAAATTTTCTGAAAATTTTTTGAAAATAAAAATCAAATACTTTAGAAGTCTCTTGATAAAACAGAAAATTAACCATCCCATTCCCTCTGTGATGAAAACACCTCCAGCCACTTTTGTTTCTCATCCACACGGTAGTTACAGCTCATCTCTAAATCCAAGCCTTAAAAATATGTTATCAGTTTCTTGCTATGATGTATACAGAATGACTGCATATTTCACCAGGAATAAAAATTTGTTTTCTAGCCAACATTAGTTACTTATCTGTTCTCTTTTGTTTAACCAAAGGAGGACAGGACAAAAATTAATTGAAATCTTTTTACTGCAAGGAGTCAGGGTCAGCTGGATAAATTACACACAAACTCTTTTGTCTTCAAAAAAACAAAACCTACTCAGGTTTGATACGTTTTCCATGTGTGACTCAAGTTTCTGGAAATGCACTAAAAAGCCAGAAAGGATGAAATATCTGTGGTTTCTTAGTCATTTCTAGCATAGTTGGAAAGTTCAATGTGATAATTTAACAACTTTTATTTTCTTCAGCATTCTGCTTTGTAGACATAACAAAGTTATGAAAGAAATCTGATGATTATAAAATGACCCTCAGAAAAGGAAACATACCAGTGGAAACATGCTCATCTGGTTGATTACAAATACGCAAGAAAACCTTGTCTGCCAGATTGCTGACTGTTCCCTCTCTGTTCCTTGCAGCATGGATGACATATTGGTCGGGGCACCTCTCTTTATGGAGCGTGAATTTGAAAGTAACCCTAGAGAGGTAGGGCAGGTCTACCTGTACCTACAAGTGAGCGCCCTCCTCTTCCAAGATCCACAGATCCTCACCGGCACAGAGACTTTTGGGAGATTCGGTAGCTCCGTGGCCCACTTGGGGGACCTAAACCAAGATGGATACAACGGTAATTTAGAGCAATGTGTGGGGCTCGCTTGCACCTTATTGCTATGTTACTGCTGCGAGAAGGAAGCCTTGACCTTTTGAAAGATTCCTAATGGTGGGAACCTACTTATTACTGTTGACTTTCAATACATTCTGAGAAATCTCAAGGCAAATTTAAGTTTGTATGTTTTGATTAATTAAGATATTGCAGGGAGATTTTCTCATGTGTGATTTCTCAATGGTGACTTGAGAGGTATAGAAATTGTATATGAATAGAGTGGAGATAAATACACATTGGTATGTTAGCAAGCATATTACTATTTTCTGATAAGCTACATAGGTTACGCATCTTACATTGGTCCATTCTTGGTCAGTAAATGTCATTTTAAAGCCCTTTCCATGTTTGGAATATAATAGTGGTAAAGCCTTATTTTGGGCACGTGTTTTTTTTAAGTAAGAAATCCATAGACACTTCCTATATACTGTCTCAGAATATACTCCATGCTCACATCAAATTTTGCATACGTTTTTCAGGACATACAAGTGAAGAAGGAAAGTGCAGTGTGTTTATCATTCAAAGAGGAACCTAGAAGGGGAATTTTCTGGTTTTAGCTAGCATAAGGAAGATTCCCATCACAGGGATGTTCACATGCACTAGTACCAAGTGTTCTGGACCCAGAATTTCTTTGAAAAAAAATATCAGCAACTAGTCATTGTTAGAGTCCTATAAAACATACTTGCTTAGGTCAGGGATACAGCTCAGTGGCAGAGCACTTGCCTAGCATGTGAGAGGCTCTTGACTCAAGCCCTAGAATGGAAGAAGAGAGCCAAGTGCATGTTAGATGCTATATTCTGGGAGAATGAAGAAGACACATTCCCCTTGAGGCACTCAATTTGCTGCTTTCTAAAGCAAGCTATTCCAGGGAATATATGATGCCGAATTACATGACTTGTGTTTTTCATCCTAGTTTCTACTGGTCTTTTCCCTTAAACCAATTCTGATGTTCTTAAGAGCCAAGAAAAGAATCCCTTTGGCTCTGGGCCTTGGTGTTCTGGAGTACAAGACAAGCAAAATAATGTTAAACTATCTAGGCTTAAGCTTGGGGGCAGGTAGAAAGTCATGGACATAGAGGGAGTGCAGGAAGTGTTTCTGTCAAGAACACAATGTCTTTATTTCCTACAACAATCCAAGTTGCTAGATCATTTATCATGGGCAGATCAGTGAAAGTAGATTTATAATTCTCTTCATTATAATATAATTCTCAAAGCAAATTGAGTGCTGATTCGTTCAGTGTTGTCCTCATAGGAACATACAATGAGACATTTCACCAACAGATGAGACCCCCCCACACACTCCCATTTTGCAAACTCACATGTTGCCCTTTGGTGATTTCTTTTTAAACTACATAGGTTTCTATTTAGTACACAGGATGATCCTGATAACCTATATGGCAGGTGATAAATGCTATATTTGGGCGAGAGTTGGATGATGTGATTCTCTCTGGGTTTCCTAGTACCCTTACTTATACAATGGGCTTTTTCTAGTTCATTAGATTACGGAACTATTAAATAAAATAACTATTAAATCCATAGAAATGGGACTTTTGATTTTATTTTCTGAAAGAAGAAACTCCTACAACAGTGCCTTACCTGGTCCACCAGCCTCCTGATCTATGGTAGGGCCTGGCTATGTCTCTGCCTTCTCTGCTTCTCAAACGGGCTACCCTCCTTTCACCTCTGAGTCTTTGTAAGGTAGCTACTTCTCCTGAAAGGGGAAGAAGAGATCTTCCTTTTAATTGTTACATGCTTGGTTCCTTCATGACCTCAGATTTCAGTTTCAAGTGACACCTTGTCTGACCACCTAGTCTAAAACAATGCTATCTCTCTCCACTGTACCGGCATTTAAAAAAAAAAGATTTTTCTACACCATTTATTGCTTTCAATGCTTCTTTAATTGTGTCTCTATTCAGAGGGCCAATTGCTTTCCCACAAAACACAAACTTTGAAAATGCACGGCTTTTGAGTGCCTCACTGGCTTTGCAGCTCCTGCATCTAGCACCTAGTGTGTGTCAGCAGACAGTAATCATACTGATATAAGGCAATGATACTTCTCTGTTGCTATAGTACTCCAGAAAGTTCTGGAAAAAAATAAGCCATTTGAACCTTGTTGCATTGCTTTTTGATTGAACTTAATTTTTTTTCTAAAATTTCTTGGTTTTTTATTTTTCAAATCTGATTCCCTGTCTCTGCAGACATCGCCATTGGTGTGCCCTTTGCAGGCAAGGATCAAAGAGGGAAAGTGCTCATTTACAATGGGAACCCAAAAGGCTTACATACCAAGCCTTCCCAAGTTCTGCAAGGTATATGGGACTCACAGAGCATCCCTTCTGGATTTGGCTTTTCTCTAAGAGGAGATGCAGACATAGACAAGAATGATTACCCAGGTAAGGCTCTCTGTCTTTTTCCTACATGAGTACTTGCTTCCTGGCAAGAATCCATTCTCTGGAAAATACATTATGCATAAGCATTTCTCTCATAAAAGATGAAGGTCAAGTTTAACATGGCACAGGTTTTTTGGTATGATTCCAGAGTGACTTTCACAAGCATTTAAGACAAAACAAACAGTTCCTTTTTAGTCAAGAGACAATGTTAGAAAGGCAAGATGGCTTTAAAAGCTGTCTTGGACATAAAGCTTGTCAACTGTGCAACCCAAGTTTTCATTGAAACCCCAAAGTAATGTGGTCTCCACTGGCATTCAGTCAGCCTCAGACACTTTTCTAAAGGAATTTATTTTAACTTGTTATTATTCCCTTTTAAGGTCAGAGTTACTATTAATCAGTACATAACCAATGTTTTTGTTGTAAGTTGCATGTTTTCAGAGTATATTTTCCAACCATATTCCTGGCCTTTCCAAAAAGAAAGTTTGACTATTTTAAAGTAAGAAAAGAAAGAAATGGTTCACGATAGGAAACATGAGCTCTTCTTGATGGCCTCTTCCAGAATGAGGGTACGTGGTGATCCATACAGCACAAACAGATAATTCATATTTTGCAAAGCCACATAAAAATATGGGTTTGTCCTAAAGGATTAGCAATCAGAATACTTAGGAGAGAGCTTTGGACTTCTTGGTTTCATGGTTCATTGGCCATTTTTATGTTGGTTCTTTCAAGGTGTTTTTCATAAATCTTAGAAAAGATTAATACTTGATGGACATCTTTGTTTATTAATACCTGTCTCTTTCAACCATCCTTTTCCCTATATGAAAAATTGAGAATTTTTCATCTATAGACTTCTCTCTGGCTTCGGGAAGTTCAGTAAGCTCACTGCACAAATACACAGCCTTAATTTTTATGGTTTGGCTTTTGTTTCTCCTCTGGAATTAGGCAAAACAAAATAACATATTCTTATAAATTTCCAGAAACCTTCCACAGTGAGAGGATTTAGATCATGCTTCATGTTAATGTTACCTGTGGCAATGTCAAAAAAGCCTTAGTTAAATTTGTTTTCTTTTCTTTTGTGTGTGTGTGTGGTTATGTTATTGTTTTTTGTGGGTTTTTTTGTTTGTTTATTTATTGCTTCAAGTTAAATGTCCATCACAGTGCCCCATTCCACTCCTCCCGGTTCTATCCTCCTCCCACTCCCTCCCTTCCCACTCCTCTCATGTGGAGTGCTCCTACATATCAGCACCTCTCAACTCAACAGTCATATGTGGGCTAAGAGCTTCCTCTTGCACTGGGGGCCAACATGGTAGCACTCCTAGGGCAAATTGCCCCCCTTAATAGGTAACAAAGTCTATGTTCCTGATCCTTTTGGTGCATTGGTTGTAGTATAGTTATCCTGTACTATATGGCTAAAATCCGACCATAAGTGAATAGATGTCATGTGCATCTTTCTGAGTCTGGGTTAGCTTACTCAGGATGAGCTTTTCTAGTTCCATCCATTTGGCTGAAAACTGCGTAATTTCCTTGTTTCTGATAGCTGAGTAGTATTCCATTGTGTAAATATACCACATTTTTTGTATCCATTCATCAGTTGAGGGACATCTGGTTGTTTCCAGTTTCTAGCAATTACAAATAAGGCTGCTATGAACATAGATGAGGCTATGTCTTTGTGGTTTGGTGATGAATCGTTTGGGTAGATACCCAGAAGTGATATGGCTGGGTCTTGAGGCAGGGCTATTCCAAGTTTTCTAAGATATCACCAGACTGTTTTCCATAGTGGTTATATAAGATTGCACTCCCACCAACAATGGAGGAGGAGTGTTCCCCTTTCTCCACAACCTCACCAGCATGTGCTGTCATTTGAGTTTTTGATCTTAGCCATTCTGACAGGTGTGAGATGGAATCTCAGAGTCATCTTGAGTTGCATTTCTCTGATGATTAATGATGTTGAGCATTTCTTCAAATGTCTCACTGCCATTAGAGATTCCTCCTTTGTGAATTCTCAGTTTATCTCTGTTTCCCATTTCTTGATTGGATTATTTGGTTTCTTCGTGATTAATTTCTTGAGTTCTTTATAAATTATGGATATTAGCCCTCTGTTGGAAGGTTATTAAAGATCTTTTCCCAATCTGTAGGTTGCTGTTTTGTTCGATAATGGTATCCTTTGCCTTACAGAAGCTTGTCAGTTTCATGAGGTCCTATTTATTGATTGTTAGTCTTAGAGCCTGAGCTGCTTGTGTTCTGTTCAGGAAGTTGTCACCTGTGCCGATGAGTTCAAGGCTTTTCCCTACTTTCTCTTCTATTAGCTTTAATGTGTCTGTCCTTATGTTAAGGTTTTGGTCCACTTAGATGTAAGTTTTGTACAGAGTGATTAAGTATGGGTTTAATTTCATTCTTTTACATGTCGATATCCAATTAGACCAGAACCATTTGTTGAAGATGCTGTCCTTTTTCCATTGTACAGTTTTGGCTTCTTTGTCAAAAATTAAGTGACCATAGGTGTGTGGGTTCATTTCTGGGTCTTCAATTTGATTCCATTGATCCACTGGTCTGTTTCTATACCAGTACCATGCTGTTTTTATTACTATTGCTCTGTAGTATAGCTTGAAATCTGGGATGGTGATACCTCCAGATGTTTTTTTATTGTACAGGATTGATTTAGTTATTCTGGGTTTTTGTTGTTCCATGAAGTTGAGAATTGCTTTTTCCAGGTCTATAAAGAATTGTGTTGGTATTTTGGTAGGAATTGCATTGAATCTGTATATTGCTTTTGGTAGGATGGCCATTTTTATTATGTTGATCCTACCTATCCATGAGCATGGGAGATCTTTCCATCTTCTGATGTCCTCTTCAATATCTTTCTTCAAGGACTTGAAGTTCTTGTCATACAGGTCTTTCACTTGCTTGGTTAGAGTTACCCCCAGATATTTTATATTGTTGTAGGTATTGTGAAGGGTGTTGTTTCTCTTATTTCTTTCTCGGCCCATTTATTTTTTTATAAAGAAGGGCTACTGATTTTTTTGAATTAATTTTGTATCCAGCCACCTTGCTGAAGATATTTATCAGCTGTAAGAGTTCTCTGGTGGAATTTTTGGGGTCACTTATGTATAATATCATATCATCTCCAAACAGGGATAATTTGACTTCTTCCTTTCCAATTTATATCCCCTTGATCTCTTTTAGTTGTCTTATTGCTCTAGCAAGAACTTCAAGTACTATGCTGAATAGATATGGTGAAAGTGGACATCCTTGCCTTGTCCCTGAGTTTAGAGGAAATGTTTCAAGTTTCTCTCCATTTATTTTGATGCTTGTTACTGGATTTTCGTTTAAATGTATCCTTTATTATTTCTAGGTATGATCCTTGTATGTCCATTCTCTCCAGGGCTTTTAGCATGAAGGGGTGTTGGATTTTGTCAAATGCTTTTTCAGCATCTAGTGAGATGATTGTGTGGTTTTTTTTCTTTCAACTTGTTTATATGGTGAATGATGTTGATGGATTTTCATATGTTGACCATCCCTGCATTCCTGGGATGAAGCCTACTTGATCATGGTGTATGATACTTTTGCTGTGTTCTTGGATTTGGTTTGCCAGTATTTTATTAAATATTTTTGTGTCTATGTTCATGAGGGAAATTGGTCTGAAGTTCTCTTTCTTTGTTGGGTCTTTGAGTGGTTTAGGAATTAGGGTAACTGTGGTCTCATAGAATGAGTTTGGCAGTGTTCCTTCTGTTTCTATTTTGTGGAAGAATTTGAAGAGTATTGGTATTAGCTCTTCTTTGAAGGTATGGTAGAATTCTGTGCTGAAACCATCTGGCCCTGGGCTTCTTTGTTTGTTTGTTGGGAATTTTTTTTAAATATTTATTTATTACTTCAGGTTACATCTCTATCACAGTGTCCTCTTTCCACCCCTCCCTGTCCCACCCTCTGACCCTCTACCCTCTATCCCTTCCATCCCACTCCTCTGGAGTGGAGTGTCCCAACATAACAGTCCCCTGCCCTAGTTCAGCAGTCATATGAGGGCCAAGAGCCTTCTCATAGCCTGGGGGCCTACAAGACAGCACCACTAGGACAAAGTATCTCATTGACAGGAAACAAAGTCTATATTTATGTTCTGGTTGGGAAATTTTTAATGACTGTTTCTATTTCCTTAGGGATTATAAGACTGTTTAATATGTTAACCTGATCTCGATTTAACTTTGGTACATGGAATCTATCAAGAAAATTGTCCATTTCTCTTAGGTTTTCAAATTTGGTGGAGTACAGATATTTAAAGTGGGACCTAAAGATTCTCTGGATTTCCTCAATGTCTGTTGTTATTTTTCCATTTTCATTTTTTATTTTGTTGATTTGGGTTTTTCCCCTCTGCCTTTTAGTTAGTTTGGCTAAGCGTTTGTCTATTTTGTTGATTTTCTCAAAGAAATAACTCTTGGTTTTGTTGATTCTTTGTATTGTTCTTTTTGTTTCTAAGTTGTTGATTTCAGCCCTGAGTTTGATGATTTCCTCCCTTCTGCTCCTCTTGGGAATGTTTGCTTCTTTTTTTTCCAATTCACCCAGTTTAGCTGTTAATTCACTAATATGCGCTGTCACAATTTTCTTTTTGAAGACACTTAGTGCTATGAACTTTCCTCGTAGCACAGCTTTCATTGTGTCCCATAGGTTTGGGTATGTTATGCCTTCATTATCATTGGATTTTAAGAAATCCTTGATTTCCTTCTTTATTTCTTCCCTGACTCAGTAGTCATTCAGTAGAGAGTTGTTCAGCTTCTATGAATGTGTAGGCTTTCTGTTATTTCTGTTGTTGAAGTCCAGCTTTAATCTATGGTGGTCTGATAAGTTACTAGGGGTTAATTCAATTTTCTTGTATCTGTTGAGGCTTGCTTTGTGTCCGACTATATGGTCAATTTTGGAGAAGGTTCCATGCGGTGCTGAGAAGAAGGTGTATTCTTTTCTGTTTGGGAGAAATGTTCTGTAGATATCTGTTAGGTCCATTTGGTTCATGACCTCTGTTAAGCTCATTATTTCTCTGTTTGGTTTCTGTCTCAATGACCTGTCCATTGTTGTGAGTGGGATGTTGAAGTCTCTCACTACTAATGTGTGGGGATCAATGGCAGGTTTAAGCTTTAGAAGAGTTTCTTTTACAAATGTTGGTGTGCCCCTTGTATTTGGGGCATAGATATTCAGTATGATATGTAATCTTGATGAATTTTTCCTTTAACAAGTATGTTGTGCCCTTCCCTATCTCTTTTGATTAACTTCGGTTGAAAGTCTATTTTATTTGATACTAGGATGGTTATTTCAGCTTGCTTCCTGGGCCAATTTGCTGGGATAACCTTTTCCCGGCATGTTACTCTGAGGTAGTGTCTATCTTTGTTAGTGAGATGCTATGCAATATTAATCAATGATAGTCAATAGTTGATGGGGCGAAGGGTCTCCTACATAATGTATTCTTGTTTTGACTAATTAAAAATTCTAGATTCCTCATGTTGTTACTATTCCAACTATGTGAAGGTGTTAATGAAATCCAACTCTTGTGTTGCAATTTCAGTTTATTTAGAAAGTATGGTGATTCATTATATCTGTCATAAACATCCTCTCCCCACTGGTGGTAACAGGGAACTTGAAGGTCAGGATGCCTATGCCTTCTGCAGGGCAAACAACTAGAGCATGTGTCAGTCCAACAGCCAATCACCACTTCCTGTGAAGGCTGACCAAGAGCCAAATGAGGGTAACACCAAACAGCTTTCCTATCAGATTATATTCATTCCAAGTGAGCAGGATAGGGAAGGAAGGGTAGTGTAAGTAGAGGATCTTCCCTATGTCACTTCGCAATCTCTCAAAGTGCAGCTATGGCTTGTCTTCATGATATAACTGGGATGAGTTGTAGGGGAATGGGATTTGGGTTGGAGTTCTGAAACTTACCAGGTATGCCGGGTCCTTATTGAGCCTGTTCATAGAAGCTGAAGGGATGGCACACCTGGATACTTTAAATTGTCAACTCTGGGAGGGACTAAGGGATTTGAGTTTTGAACCTAGTACTCTACTTTCCAAACCATGCTTCAGAGTCTTTGTTGCCAAGTCTGTAACAGCCGGGCATACACTTTCCTCACCTGGCAAAAACCTTTTATTTAAGCTCCCATATTTCCTTTGTCCTGACAAGGATCAATCTAAGCAGCAGCTTAGCTCTGTGTTGTTGCTACCAATGTAAGGTATGAATGTACCACAGGCCACAGTCTCATATGGAACAACTGAGTGAGGAGGGCACATTGAAAAATATTTCCTTTTCCAGGCACTGGTCTACAGTTATTGGAAAGTAGCGGTATACTCAAAATAATGTTTTACCAAGTTTCATTTAATATACGCTATCACAGTCAAAAGTCAAAGTGCATTTTTTAAATTTTTAACATTTATATTAATGGTAAAGGATTATCTCAAGTTGCCCTCTGACCTCTATATGTGTGCTAACACACACACACACACACACACACACACACACACACTAATTAATAAATAAATAAATAAATAAATAATTTTTTAATGAAAACTATCTCAAGACAACACAAAGGCAGGAACTCACCAGGCTCTGGAAACTATTGTCTGCTCCTCTCTCTTCTCCTCTGCTTACCACCTCTGTCCTGTCCTCTTTTCTCCTCCCCTCTCTATCAATTTGTCCTTCCTCCACTTTCTTCTTCATTCTTCCCCATTTTGTTCATCTCCCCTCCCCCACTGACCTCTCTCCTTTCTTCTCATTCTCCTAACTTCCCTCCTCTCTCCTCCCTTTCTTTTCCTCCCCCATCTTTTCCTCCCCTTTCCTCTCCATTCTCTCCCCTCTTTTGCACCTCACACTCTTTTCTCCCTCTTCTTATTCTCCTATCTCCCCTCTCGTCTCCTTCCCTCTCTATTATCACCTCCTCTCTCCTCTCCTCTCCTACCTTTTCCTCTCTTCCCCTTTTCCTGTTCCCCTCTCCCTCCAGACCAGACTTTTGTGAACACAGGATGAGCTGTTTCTGCTCCCAACTCCAGGGATGACATCTTTCTCTTGTATCCACTTGAAGTCTGCGATTCATCTTAGTCTAACGTCCTCTGGGAAGAACTTGGATAGACTCTGAGACAAAGGGTGATATTTTCCAAAACAGACTAAAGTTGACTTTGTATACTATGCAGGCATCCCAGGAATCATCCAGCATGGCAACACTACCAAGTCAATAAAACAAAAATGAACCCAGAGAAAAAAATAACGGCAATAAGAAACGAAAAAGGAAATGCAAAGGAAAATATCACTTGAAATGAGATACTGATTTTAAATTCTTTACCTTGTTTTTATGTTGGTTTTTTATCACTTAGAGGATTAAAAGAAAGATAAGTAAGACACTCCATTCTGTCAGATAATACATGTTCTGCTCTGTTATGGACTGCACACTGTGTTGTGACCAGACAAGTCACTGCCTTCCCAAACTTAAAATTATAGGCAATGCTTACAGCAAAGGACAGGGATAATGTATTAGGTGAAGTATGTCTAAGTTGACATCCTTATGAAGGTTGTGTGTCAGACAACCATGCAAGGGAGGCAGGAAAGGGAGCCATAGTGAGAGCTTGTGACCTCCTGGAACATCTCAGAGGTGCCCAGAGTCCCTGACACATCACAGGGCAAGAGGCAGAGAGAGAAGCCAGAGACAGACTGAGAAGCCATTTTTCTGTCTTCTCTACAGCGATGGGAAAAGCACACACCTGTATGTATCACATTAGCTTCATTGTGGGAAGATGGGGAGCAATAGGACACAGTTCAGTGGAAGGTGAGGGTAACCTTAGTCTTGGTTATGATGGAATGACCATACGGACATAGACAGATGAAGAGCATCTTGGTAGGTGAATAACTGCTGTATGCACAGGGTAAGGAGAGGGCAGAATTTTGAATGGCTTCCAGTTCACAAACTTTGGCAACTAGCTACATGTGGTGCCATTCCAAATTCACTCAAAGAGTGAACAGTGAGGAGTTCCAGAGCTATGGCAGAGGTGATGATTTGTAAACATTGTCTGTCTGGGATAACTTGACCACCTAGTGACAATGCAGAGTAGCGGTGGGGTCCAGTGTGTTGGGAGCATGGGGCTTATCCAGGCAGCCCCAAGGACATGAGCACTGAAGGAGTGGCTGTGTAAGGCACCAGCCCAAGGGCCAGTTCAGACACAGTAAGATTCCACATCTGTGAAGTACCATCTGGAGCTCCTGCTGAAGACTATGAGAGCCTTCCTGTTCTGCTGAGCATGTCATCTATTGCTCAGTTCCAAATAAGATGTTCAAGACGTGACAGATAATTTTCATGCTGGACTGACAATCCAGTTTTTATTCTGTCCATCCCCTCCTATATTGTGGTGTGGTGTGGTATGTGTGTGTACGCACACATGCATATACATGTGTGAGTGCATGCTCATGTGGAGGCCAGAGTAGGGTGCCAGGCATCTTTTCTGTCACTCTCTTCTTTATTGTCTTGAGACAGGGCCCCTCATTGAACCGGAAACTTGCTGCTTTTGCTGGACTGGGGGCTGTCAGGATCCACCTGTCTCCACCCCACAGTGTAGGGTTATAGGTACATACACACTATGTCCAGGTTTTTCTTCTTTTTCATATTAGTGTTGAGGAACTTGAACTCATTTCCTCATATTGGCAAAGCAAGCACTTTAACCCACTGAGTCAACTCACCAGTCAGCTCTTGAAAATGCAGCATTTTAGGGGGAATAGAATAGAATAGAATAAACTCACAAAAATGTAAAATGTTGTTGAATAATAAATACACTTGTGAATTGAAAAAAAATTTTTTTGAGAGAAATTTAGAAATTTTATAATCATTTGGTCTTAATTATATACATTACCAGAAGAAAATGCCCAGGCTCTGTATTTTCATAAACAGGCACCTCCGATTCCCTTATTGCTTCCAGAACCTGACCTGGTTCCAAAATCAAAACTTGTGCATATGATACCCATACAGGTCTCACCCAGTCAAGGAGAAAGTGAGGGCAGATTCATGTAGCAGGGAATTCCTCCAGTAGAGAAGGCCAAAGGCACACTTGTGTATTCACACACATGAATACTTCTTCATGGGTTCATTCTAAGCCAATCAGAAAAAAGACCCTCAAGCCTGTGTTTCCTCAACCTACTTAGGTGCAGAATGTAAAAGGAAAAGAAAAATACAAAGATAAACAGATTTAAAAATTCTAGGTTTGAACCAACCCAACTCCTTGAAATTGTTATCAATTGATGAACAACTAAAAATGGTGCTTACCAACAGTGGTGGCACCTGAAGTTACTGATTGGATTACAATGGGTTTAATTTTCTAGTTATTGAAATGAACACTGCCTTTCATTGTAATACCAACAGGCTTAGCAGTATAACACTGTTGATGCCACTTGTCCTTTCTGCCTGCCACAGAGCCTTTCTGAATACCCTGTTATTAAACCTCACTGTGGCAGGGCACATGCACACACACTGAGTCAATTCATAAATACCAGTGAGAATTCTAATGTGCTCGATACAACCTGGATGCCATCTACAGAGAGAAAGGAGGCCGGTTGTCAAACACTCTACGTCAACAATTTCAGTATGTCATGTATTTGTGCTGGTCTCCCTATCTATGGAAGGAAGAATGTCAGCACTGAGCAAGCACGGGGCCGATTGTATTAACATTTTTGCAATTATAAGCATGAGCATGTGGGGGGGGAGGTATGTGTACATGTGTGTGCTGGTGCAAGTGGCTGTATATTCATGGGATCCATAGGAGGCCATGGAGTGACCTCTACTATTCTCTGCTTTATTACCCTGAGTTTGGGTTTCTCACAGGACACAGTGCTAGGCTGGCAGCCAGCAAGCATCAATAATCTTCCTGTGTCTGTCTCTCCCACCCAGCACGGAGGTTACAGGCCACATGGCCACTCCCAGTTTGCAACTATAACTGCTGATCATTGAGAGTCCTGAACATGCTAGACACTGTGCAGAAAATAAGTATGAAGTATATTCATTTGAATACTATCCTTGAATTCTTCTCACCGAGATACATGTACAGACATGTGAAGGTCTATTTTTATCTGTTTATGTCTCTGTAGAGCAGAGGTATGTATGTACAGTAAAACTGGAAGACACTATACTTCATCACTTTTTGAAAAATGTCCAACCAATATTTTCCTAGTAAAGTTAATAGTCCGCATGTGAACAAGGATGGGAACTCAGACCACCCCTGTTGAGATTTCCACTGATTGGCTTGACAAGCTAGGAGCCATTTGACTCCCATGAGCTTCTACTTTCCAGAGTGTCTGCAGCATTATGCGTATTTGCACTTCTAAGATGAGAAAAGATTCCTACAAAACACTGTGCATACACCTTAAGGCAGGAATTGAATCTAATTGTGGTAAACAGAATCAAAACCACTTTGTTACAGTTGTTAGGTGTTAGAAGCCTTTGAGAAATTGCATTCTACTAGGCTGAAGACAGACTGCTCAGGTTGAAATTTTGACTTTTCTAATTGCTCGCTGTGTAAGAATGAGAAAATGTCTTAACCTTAGTTTCCTCACCTGTAAAATTAGACAAGAATGTGTCAATGTAAAAATTAAATAATGTAGGACAGGGAAGATGGTTCAGTGGTCAAGACAGGTCACTGTACAAGTGTAAGGATCTGAGTTCAAATCTCCCACATAAAAGCTGGGAACGTTCATTCATACTTATGCAGCCCTAGGGTTATAGGATAAAGACAGAATGCTAGGGCTTGCTGGCCACCAACTTAGCTCTAGGTTCAGTGAGAGACTGTGTCTCAAGAAAGTTAAGTTACAGAATGATAGAGCAAAAAACTCACTGTCCTTGTCTGGTCTATGAGCATGCACACCAACTTATATGCATCTGCATACAATGGCAACTCTCCACTTCGCTTTTTGAAACTATGTATTTTGAAGGTCCACTTTTTCCTTTACATGCTAAGGCACTTTTTTTTTCTTGAAAAAAAAACTCCTAGCTTAACCTACAGGGGCATGTTTGCCTCCATCACCCCAACTAGGATTATGAGTCAGATTGTAGCTACTGTGAGCTCTCTGGTTAGTAAGCTCTCAGCAGAAAGTTCCCCTACACCCTGTGGATTGCTACCCGCTGTGATGACATGATCCACCCTTCACCCTATCTCACCGCCACCCCTGGGTGGGAGATGAGGTATTAGGGACTGTTCTCAGAGTTCTCTGTGATTTACTGGCTGACAGAGATAGGCAATGCACTTATTTCCCTGCCCCTTAGCCATCTAAATATGTAATTATATTCTGATTAGACCTGAACTCCTATGTGATGACAACAGAAATTGAGAGGAAGGGACTTTTACATTGTGTAAATGAAAAGTAGACTAAATGTGGGAATGACAAATTCTGATATAATACAAAGGGGTTGAAGAGAGTAAGGAAGAGGTGGCATGGGAGATAACTCAAACAGTGATGCAGTTAGAGAAAATTCCATACCACATGAGGGGGAGATTTAGTTACAGAACTATAGACATTCGTTTATAAAACCAACATGTGAAATTTCCTCTCTTACATCCATGGTATCCAAATTACATTTCATAGATGTTTTTATATGTAAAAAGTGTTGTCACTGGCACAGACACATAAATAGGAGTCACAGATATTTTCATCTGAAAACCAAAATGGAAATGTGTTTGACTTTCTCTGTGGGTCCTCACTAGAAGCCAAGGACTGACCAGAGGATCTTGTGTGCATTAATTGAGTGAAAACATGTTGGAGAAGAAACAGCTGTGATAGCTGGGAATCCTAAAATCCGATGATCTCGTCTAATCCTGTTAAGTATGATCGCATAGCAACGCAGCCTGTCAAACAGATAGCCCAGGCATTGGAGGATGGAGAAGGAAAGGCAGATACTGTTGAAGAACACAAATCTTACAAGCAATAAAAACCGGAGAAAACATGGGCTGAGGGCCAAGCCTATCATTGTCTTGTTCGGGGTCCTAATATACAGTGATTATATCATAAAGCCATTTCAGACAATTACACTCAATAAAATAAAATGACCCATCTGTTTTAGTAAATGCTGGGGCAGGGCACATGGGAGGGAAGGAGGAGGATGGAGGATGGAACTGGGAAGGAGGGAGGGATGAAGAGAGGGGGTGGGATGTGGAAGAGAGCAAGAACACACACAATGTAAGCGCGAGGAAGTGAGTTAGGTCAGCCTCTACCTGAGGGGCAGTAAACGGGAGGTTTGAGCCAAAGGGAATAATGCGTTTTTGTTAAACTTTAAGAACTTTGAACCCATTGATTTGAAGTTTAGTTGAACTGCATTAAAATCTTGTAGTGAAAGTTTACGTACCCTTCTCAGTGTTTGTAAAGCATATGAACAAAGCAAATATGACATTCTTACTGAGGCATGATGCTCGTGAACTCATTATAGCATATTAGAAGTTAGAGTATTCAGGAAGGGGGAATAGGGAAGGGATTGTGACTGAGATGTAACTTGAAGAAATAAAAAAATAAAGTATTAAAAAAAATAAAAAGAAAAAAAAAAAGAAGTTAGAGTATTGCTGTTCTTGTAAACACACCCTATGAGTTTAAATGGAATTGAAGTAATTCAGCTGAGCGAGGTCTTGAGTTTGAATCAAGACAAAAGGAAAAGAGATTTCAAAGCCCTGTTCCCCAGTGGGGCTTAGCAGCTCTGGATCTCTGAGCCCTGCATTCACCATCCAGAAGTAAAACAGCTGTGCCTGTTGCTACTCCAAAGGTCTGACCCTCAGCGTCTGTGGTTATAACCCAGATCTGGATAAACTGCCTCCCAGGTGCTTCCATAATATTGTGCACACCGCTAAGAATTTGTCCTAAAGAAAATAAAAGGATTTGGTGAAGTTATTTTTTTTTAAAAAAGAAAACTTTTTCTTAGGTATTTTTTTGGGAAAACTTTTAGATTCACAGAAAAGTTATGAAAATACTCATGTCTCATGATGCTTTTACTCATAGTCCCCTACAAACAGCATCCTACAAAACCATAGTTCAATAGCCATCCAATAACAACTATATCTGTTAGAAATTCGATAGGGCTTTTTTTTTCTACTCCAGATCCAATCAAGTATCCCGCATCGAATTTTGTCAGGTTTTCTTACTTCAGCCTCTGACACTCCCTTGCTTTTTCCTTTGCTATTGAAACCTTGGCACATTTGAAGAATATTGGTCTGACGTTTTGAAGAGCACTGAATTTACCTTTGCCAGTTTTATTTTTCCTGGATTTAGACTGAGGCTGTCTATTCGACAAGAATAGCGCCCATTGCTGTTGTACCTTCTGGATGCATTGTCAAGGGAGTGCGATCCCTGTTGTCTTCTTGTATCTGATTTCCTTGCATATCATCCAGGCTCCTATACCAGAAAGCTGCTGTTTCTTGTTACAGTGAGTATATTTAGAAAAATACTTTTAGACTATGGAAATACTTTGTATCTTTCTTCTATGCCTTTTCATTAATCTTAGCATCCATAAATGAGTCTTACCTGCAGAATTATTGCTGACAAACTGTGTTGTATCTAAATTCATTCTATATCTAAATTTATTCTTTGTAATGCTAACATAGTAGAATATATGTAATCATTTATTTGTATATGTTTATTTATTTATTAATATTAGTATGGAATCATACATAGCTATTTACATTTTGTGTCATATTCCATTTCTATGTCCATTTATGTTGCTGAATTTGTACCATTTTGAGTGACTGGGAAAACCTTCTTCTGGATTTCACTGACTTTTTGATACTACCCATCTTTCTATAAGCATTTACATATCCCAAAACACCTCACAATACTCTTAGGATCATTTTGTGTGTGTGTGTTTTTTTTTTCTTCACAGACCTAGAGGTCAACCTTTCTTTAAGAAGCCATGATTCTTTTCTTTCTTTTTCCTTTAAGAGTGATATTTAATGTTTAGGAATCAAGAGGGCATTCTAGATCTAAGAAGATGGTTATAATAGTGATGCAAGTTAGTATGAAAGCTAAGTCAGTTATAGAGCTTTAAACTCATGGAGATGGTTAGAAGGTAGAAGGTTAAAGTCAGGGGCCAAATATGTATGAACTGGACATTGGGAAGGTATACTGGGCCATTTAACTCTCATAAATGTGGCATATTTAATTCTGCTGTTTTGTATAGAATTTACTGTTAAAAAAGAAAGAACCATTTGTTGGAATGAAAAGAGAAGCTGTTGTGGGGGGGGGAAGAGGGTGGAAGGGTGGGACAGGAAGGGGGAATAGGGAAGGGTTTGTGACTGAGATGTAACTTGAAGAAAAAAAAATAAAGTACTTATATAAAATTAAAAAATGACAAAAAAGAGTGATATTCAACAATCAAGATCTAGACATCAAATGTTCACATGGCTGCTAGAATCCTAAAGACAAAACTTGTAATGTGCTGAATTAAATAGGCTGCCTCCCCTCATATCATCTGTCTACTATGATCCCTTCCCACATATTCTATCTACTCCAAACCAGCAATATTAGTTGCAATTGTCAATTTTCGTATTTTATCACATAGTTAAACTTGGTGAATCAAAATTTGTTATTTGTTAATAACTTTATTATTAACAATTAATAAAGTTAATAACCTTATTATTTGTTAATAACAGGTACTCAGGCAATATAAATGTTGCTCAGCTTGAGTAGCCACTAATTTATAGAAGAACAGTGATCATGTGACATTGAAGAGATCATGTTTTGAGGGGTACAATAATTCATTCATTTAACAAATATATACTAGCCCTGGTGTACAAAGCAGTCAGTACTGTTACACAGAGAAACTCTGACTTAAAAAATAAGCAAATATTTTAACTTCCTATTTTTTGTGAGTTCTTGCTAAGACTATCCAGGTTCCCATCCTTCAGAAGATGGGTAGGAGACACTGTGCATACTGTACTTCTCAATAGATATTACAGCTATATTCTTATTAAATATGTATATATTGAGACTGGGGTAATGACTCAGTCAAAAATGTGTTTGTCTGCAAGCATAAAGACCTGCATTTGATCCCCTGAACTCATGTAAAAACAAAAATAAACAAAAAAAAACAAGCATAGTGGTGCACACTTGCAATTTCAGCACTCGATAGGCAGAGACAGACTGTTTTCTGGGACTTACTGTCAGGACTTCTTAACGTAATCTGTGAGCCCCAGGTCCCAGTGAGAGACCCACTTTCAACAACCAAGGGGGACGGCTCCTGAGGAACAGGAACTGGGATCGCTTCAACTATAATGCCTCTGGTTTGCCCCAAAGGAGGTAGCCATATTGAAACAGTGTGCCTTCCTGCTTTGCCCCTGAGGAGACGGCCATGTTGAAACAGTGTGCCTCTCATCTTAGAGCTAACCATAACTTCTTCACACCTGAGTCTGAGTATAAGCTAAAACTCCCATAAGTACTTGGTAAGAAAATTCACTCCAAAGTCTATTCTACAGTATATTTAAATAATATTGGGCTTGAAAGTAGTAGAACTGTGTTGATCTCCACACCAGATGAAAGAAATCAAGCTACATGGCTATTACATTTATGTACAAGGTGCCATCTATCAGTTTATATTTGAACTAATTTCCTTCTAAATATCCATAGTGTATGATGGCTTCTTTCTGAAATCCATGGTGTCATTGAGTATACTGGATATCATTTATGCTTGATCTTGCCCTTAAAGACATAATTGGTAAAATCCTGATGTCTTGACACAGCTTCTTTGAAGCAAGTTAGGAGTAAAAGTGGCATGCAGAAAAACCAAAATAAGCCTGAGCATGACACTGCTTTGGATCTCACGTTATCTCTTCCCTTTTATTGTCCATTCTTTCTATAAGTAATTTAAATTTATTACTATGCAAATAAATACTGTTTTAGTGTCCTTATGTTCATGCACCCCTTCTGTTTCAAAGTCTATGCATACCTTGGCCATTTTCCCATATTTTGACTTCCCACTTAGAAACTCAGGTCAAGAGGCAGGCGGATCTTTGCGAGTTCGAGGCCAGCCTGGTCTACAAAGTGAGTCCAGGACAGCCAGGGCTACACAGAGAAACCCTGTCTCGAAAAACCAAAAAAAAAAGAAACTCAGGTCAAATGTCGCTTCCTTAGGAAGCCTTCCCTGACTGTTGAAACCCCCTGGAAACACACATCTCAGATGGAAGCTATGCATGCATGTTATTATTTGATGAATTTCTTCTTAAAACAAAGGGATGAATATGGTTTTGGTTACTCTGGAGTCTTGGCACTCAAGCCATTGGCTGATACAAAAGAGACCAGCTAAAGATTAGATAGTAAGTGAATTATCATCTGAATAAATTGTATGAGTGCATGAATCAAATCACCAGCTACCTCGCAGGTACGTGTCTTTGTATGTAAGCCATTGTCCCCACTCTCTATCTCACCACTTGTTTCTATCTCTACTGAAACCTAATAGATCATTGTATCTGTGTGTATAATGAGCATGGAAATATAAGTAGGGATGATGAAAATGAACTTTGGTACTTTTCTCTTTGGGGTTTCACTTAAAGTTGTAGTGTGTTCTTGGCAGCTTTGGCCATCGCTCCTAGATTCATCTCAACTACACGTGTGGGAGCTCGTTTGCTGCTGTAGATTTTTAATATCTATGATAAAATACAAAACAACTTGAAGTAAGATAATTGTTTGACTCCCTCTTAGTAGTTTTGGTTCATCATGGTGGGAGACATGGAAAAGTAGCTCACGCCAGAGAAGGCAGGAAGCAGAGCAGGGCAGTCACAGGAAGGACCACGGGAAGATGCAGCCCCCAAGGACACTACTTGGGATCCTTGAGATCTAAAGGCTCCAACGATACAGTTCTTCCAGTCAGGCCCCACTTTTCACAGTGACACTTCCTCTCAGATTCTGTTCAAAATTTAAATCCATCAGTGGATCAAACATTGATAAAATCAGAGTCTAGTCATCTCCAGGAATAACCTCAAGGACACACACAGAATCAGCTAGAATTGCTTTTCATCCCAATCAAGTTCAAGATTGAGATTAACCATCACACCAGGTAATGTGAGGAGTAACACACTTGAAGCCCATGTTCTTATTATTCCCCATCATGGACCAGATTTACAGTCTTCTCCTATGTTAACCTTGGTTATCTAACCATAAAAAAAGTTAACCAGACCAACTTTCACCATTCAGGATTGTTCTGGAGGCAATTTGAAAACATTGAGATTATTCTGACTAGGCAATTGTTCCCATTTCTCAAACAGCTAAGTGGAAGTGGTAAGATGGAGTTCAGCTTCAAAGCTGAGGTCTGAGCTCTCTGTTTAAGATTCAGTCCTGTGTCCTATAATGATGATTCCCTCGGATAAAATCAATGCCTAACGTTTTGTATGAGAGGGCCCATTTGTGTGTGTGTGTGTGTGTGTGTGTGTGTGTGTGTGTATACAAGTATGTGTGTGAGCATGTTTGTGCATGTGTGTGCATATGTGTGTGCATGCTTGTGCAAACATGAGAAGGTTAGAGTTTGACACTGGTGTCTTGTTCAGTCATTCTCATTTGATTTTTGAGAGTTATTATTCAGCTGGGCTGCTCAGTACACATTACCACCTTCAGTTTTCATACTAGTGTTGGGATCTGAACTCATATCCCCATCCTTGTGCAGCAAGCACTTTGCTGAGCTAAGCCCTACCCTGAAATGGCCCATTTAAAAAAAAGTAACCATTAAGGTCTTCCTGAGCCCTTTCTATTTGCATTGTTAATGGGAGATTTTTCCACATGATATTCATATTTTATTGATATTTTCCTATGATTTTATTATCTAAAATCTATTAGCCCTAAGAGGTGTTTACAAGAGAGTATGTGAACAATAGAAAGGCTGAGATCTGGCTAGGCCTTAGGTGGAATCCTGAAGTAGGCGGAGCTCATTTGGGGCTGCTCAGAGACTCTCTCTGTTTTCCTTCCCATCCATGAAAGCTGCAGAAGTGCCCATGGGTTGTCTTCCCCCAAACCTGTGCTAAAGAAGGATCAAATAATATCATTTTCATCAATTTAGGAGTGATTAGGAAAGCCAAGTTCCACCTAGAAACTTTGATGCTATGGGCCTGGCCCATGTGGTTTATTGTCTCTTTTTTGCATTTCTCCTGTTGGGGACAGTACACATGCTGAGCAAGCAATCCTCCACTCTTGGCTTCTCCTCAGCTCTTAGCTTCAGTGTTTAACAAGTACCTTGGCAAGGTAAATGCTGCCCTCTTAGTGCCTGTAGACTAGAAGCACCTGTGTCCTGCTCAAGGAGGGCCTGGGAGCATAGCATAGCATAGCTTGTAATCCTTGCTCAGTAAGATGCTGGGGAATGAGGTGCCCGTCCAGGACATGGAGCCACCAGTATAAATGCTGTGCCTGTCTCCCCTGCTCCTCCTCAATCTGTAATTTGTGTATTTACAAAACTACAGATGTGTTGGGGCAAGCAGAAAAAAAAAGCCACAAACAAAAAAATAAAACAGAAAGCAACAACAGCAACAGAAGCATGTATTTCCTCCTAGTCTTGTGGACAAGAAGTCTAAAACCAAGATGGTAGCAGAGTTGGTTCGCTCCACAGCTCTTGCCTTGGTTTGTCCAGATCATCAAATGCTCTCATGGTGTTTCCTCTTACACTACCAGGCCTATAGGATTAGAGCTCACTACATAATATCATTTTAAATTAACCGCTCCCCCATAAGACACACTTAAAAGTATTTCCTAAGGAAGTTAGAATTTACATCATGAGATATAGTTATTTTATATTTTTAATAAAAAATGTAGACTGGTATATAATGTATCACAACTGTTTTCTTCCCTCATTATCCTTTCCTGTCCCACTCCCACTTCTTCTGAACCTCTTCTTCTTCCTCCAAAGCACCCATCTTACTTTCATGTCTTTTTAAAAAGTAAACACTTCAGTGCACTATACTTACAAAGCATATAAAACCCATAATGTTCTAATAATAGGGAATTTTCCTCCAAGCTAGATATGGGTGTCTTTGGAGCTTGGGACTTTTCTTGGGACTGTGAACTCATTTCCGACAGGTTGACAGAGGACCCTAGTCATGAAGAGGCAAAGTTTTCTCCAGGACTTTTGGCAGCTGCCTGGACAGCACACATACGCTGTGCATCAGTGTGGCCCATGACAAAATCAAGAGAAATGATTTGTATAGTGATACTGAAAGCAGAAAGTGGGGGAGGGGTTGTCTTTGCAACCACAGGATGCTAATAACGTGTAGAAAACTATTTTCATAAGGCACACTTATTGTTTGATATTGTTCTCTCATTTTTTGTGGGATTTTTTAAAAGGGAAAATAAGCCCTTTGTAAATTACAATGCAGTAACCTAAGACCGTGCTCAAGCTCATAAATGTTTTTCTTCGGAGTTCATTTGGAAGCATTTCAGACAGATTGTTAGCATTATTGCTTTCTGGGATAAAATCATGCATTTTTCTCAAACATTTCTTCCTCAGCTCATAGCCTTCCCCTCAGTAATATTTGGCATGTTGTGATAAAATAGCAAGAAAGGCAACCTCTGCCTATTTTTAGATTGACACATTTGCCAAACTTAAGGAAACTCCTCTAATGCCAGCTTCCCAGAGATAAGAGCTGTTTTTCTGCTACCCAAAACACCAATTTTTCTATTGCCAGACTTACACACAGCCATCTTTAATCCCAGGATTCTAGAACAGGTGCCCAGTCCTGACCTCTCTTACTATGTAGATGAATAGGTACCCAGAAATGACTTTACTTGACTGCATTTTTTTTTTTTTTGGTCTTTACATACTTTAGGAAAAGGCCTAGCAGAAATGGACCCTGGTGGACAGGGCCTGGAAGAGAGCCTATGATGTATGGGCAGCAGCAATCCCAAAACAGGAATCAAGAGTCAACAGGTTGAATCACAAAGTTCATGCCCAATGTCCATGTACAGGCTGAGAAAACCATGCCACACACACACACACACACACACACACACACACACACACACACACAC
>CAJQZJ010009351.1:6906449-6928438 GCA_907164525.1 Lophiomys imhausi | reverse complement strand
CACACACACACACACACACACACACACACACACACACACACACACACTTCTGCTGGAGAAAGGCTACAATACAGTGCTAGGAGAGGCTTGTGTTAGAGGTGAGAACACATAAAAGTAACAATCATCCAACTCCAACAAATTCCACTATGCAGTTTGCTTTCTCCTTTTAGGACCTTCAAAGGCTCTAAGAGATACATTAGTGAATGGAGACTTGTCCAAGGGCATGCAGAAATAAGTGGCAAAGTAAAACAGGATTTGGGACTCCTAATTCTTCATCTTCCATTCAGGAATTTTCCACCCAACAGACCACAGTGCATTTCAAAACAGGATTTCAAAGTTTTCGAGGGAATTCAAGGAGAGAGGACATGCAAATCCAAAGTGCCCTATATGTAAATGAACGACCATGTACATACGTAACCACCTACATGCACCTGTTTACTGTGACTATCCAAAAGCTGGAAACATCTCTGCAGTCTGTTACTCAGACTAGACAACCCAGCTTGGGCTGTGCGAGATTAACTGGGTAAGGTGATGTGTACATACAGTCCCAGCACTTGGGAGTTGGAGGTGGGAGGCTCTGGAATTCAAGGTCATCCTCAGCTACATAGCAAGTTCAAGGCTAGCCTGGGCTACATGATCACCTATCTGAAAAAGAAACAACAGCAACCTTCCAAGAAAAATATCAGTTTATCCTCTTATAAGCCAGGCACATGAACTCCTAGTCCTCCACTAGTCCTGCCCAGTGCCAGTCACTCATCCTTCTAACTTAAAAGGCCAAAAATCATAGCATTGTTTCCTTCTTTTGCAATCCTTTGATGACTAGTGAAGTTAAAAATCTTCCCATATATTTATTGGCCATAAATGTTTTATGTGAATTTTTCTCCTTATAATTTTTTTTTATGAGTATGTTCATGGTTTTATCAACCTGTATGAGTTTCTTACAGATTAGGTATAAACAGGAACCACGAGCGTTTATTTTTCACTAGGTGCCAAGCACTCTGGTAAACACTGAAAAATACTAACCTCTGATTAGGCTGACAGTAGCAAAATTTCCCTGCTTCTTCCATGCTTTTAAACACACTCGGGTGTTTTTGCTAAACTTATAATTTGAGAATTCCTGCATGATCTCTTTATTTTCTCTATATTTAGGGTGCCCCCTCTTGAGTTGTGTTAATCTTTTCCTGAAACTACTACCTTTCCATATATGCTATCTTGGGGCATTTATTTTTTATTTATTGCATGGCAGATGTGTGTGCCCGTTCAGAGGCTAGTGGGGGACATTGGGAGTCCTGTTATTTCTCTCTGCCTTCTTGCCTTGGAACAGGATGTCTCACTGAATCAGAGGCTTACTGTTTCAGCGAGGCTAGCTGCCTACTTTTGCCCCCAAATGCTGAAGTTAAAGGCACAAACAGTTATAACTGGCTTTTTATGTGTGTGATGGGATTTAAACCCAGGACCCCATGCTCTTACCCACGGAACTCCCTCTCTCCAGGTTTCTTGGGATGATCTTATGGCACCACACACTGTACAGAAGTACTCTACATTAGCAAATCATGTGTGTGTGCGTGTGTGTGAGTGTGTGCGCGTGTGTGGTGCATGCATGCACATGTGTGCACATCTGGATGCCAGAGATGGGCAAGGTCTATTTTCCTCAATCATTCTCCACCTTAGCTTTAAGGCGGAGTCTCTCCCTAAGCCCTAAGCCTACAGCGCAGGCATACAGCTAGCCTGCCTGAGCAGCATCTCTCAGCAACAGCCTCCCAGCCCTGACTCTCACTGAACCTACAGCGCAGGCGTACAGCTCGCCTGAGAATCTGAACTTGGGCTCTCAAGCTCACTTGCTCACTTGGCAAACACTTTGCCCTCTGAATCAATTCCCAGCCGCAGTACATCTATTTTTTTCAGTTCCAAAAAAAAAAAAAAAAAAAAGAACTGTCTGATGGCCTTTGTTGTAGATCTCTTCGGATTAGTACGTCCCTCAGGATGGTGGGACCAGGAGAAGGTTCCAGAAGGGAGGTTACAGGTGAGAAAGACTGCCTGAGCTTAGGTAGCAGAGTATCAGTGTGTGGGTGACAGGAAATGACCCTGGATGAAGAGTCAGGTGACCACTGTCACCTCTCTTCCCCTCCTCCTGTATAGCCCTTCTCCTGGGATGCCTCCTTCTCACTGTACTCTCCCTGCCTGATCAAACCTCAAGCACACACTCCAAACAAAGCCAGTGCTTGGAACAAAATTTCAGCTCTAAGATTTCCTTCCTTATGAAGTCAGACTCTGCTGCCAAATCACTCCCTTGAGGAGATGAGTGTTTCCCTTCCTCCTTATTTAAAAATAACAGCTTTGGGGGCTGCAGTGAAGTAGGTGAATACAGCTCTCATCCCCAGTGACTTCTCGTTTTATTACGGTTGATTTTTCTTGCCAACCATCCTGCTTATATGCTAAGTCCTCTTTTTGTTTCCTTAAGAATACCCGTCCTTCCATCCAAAGGAAAACAGACTGTACGACTCAGCCTAGTGAGTCCATGGCAAAAGCCTGAAGCATTCAGAGAACATTTTCTGATTGAGTGGAAAGAACCGATTTTAGTCGCCAGTTATTTTTTTCCAGAAAAACAAAACAAAACAAAAACAGCCAGTGTGTATATATGGAGAAGGGCAACGTTTTTCATTTGTTTGTTTTTCAGATTTGCCTTTGAGACATTTCCTAACGAGAGGAAGTGAGCATGAGCTCACAGTGTAAGACCTGTTATCTAAAAGTAAGGGAGTGCGAGGTTTATATGGTTACTGATCTTTAGAGCAGCGGCAGCAGCAAAATTATTTGTCTCCAGGTTACCATTCAATACCTAAACAAAGGGGCTGGCAAGATGATTCAGGTGACAAAGGTGCTTGCAATCAAGTCTGATGGTATGAATTAGACTCCTGAGAACGTCATGCCGACTGACTCCCACCTAATCAAAATTGTGTCAGAATAGTTAACAAATACTGTTTCTATTTGTGCACACATATATACATATACAAATATGCAACTCTTTATGTATATATAAAGGATATATAGATTCATAAGTGTAGGCACACACAAACATCTGTCCTGTATCTATGGACCACAAAGACAGAAGCAGAGAGAAAAAGAGAGAAGCCCCGTGGTACTCATCAAAACTACTCCTGTCTTTCAGAAAGACAGATTAGAAATGAAACCAGCAAATCAATTCTTCCCCCTTGGAGAGATCTGACTAACCTGAGATCCTGAGCATAAAAGCCTCTGGCCTTTTCCAGCAAGCATAATACCAAGGTGGGGTCCCAAAAGACAATCATAGTTTTGTGGTAGATAACTGTTTCCTTGGCCTCTAGATAACTGTGGCCACATCCTTAGGAAGAAAATTGTGGCCTATTTTGTCTGTTAATTTCATTTTTCCAGAGTTGGAAAACTTCCTCTCTGCAACACAAGATTTACAGTGCCTAAAGGGGAAACCCTCTTCTTTGTCATTGTTAGGGGTTTGTCTCTGGGATTCTTGGCTCTAATGACAATCTGATTGCCATACAGCCTCTACATCTCTCTCTAGATGCTGGAGGATATGTGCTCTTGTGTACACTTCTTCCAGTACCTCCTTATTGTATGGACACACACATACAATAAGGAATAGAATTCCACTCTGGTTCCTTGTTTGGATAAGCACTGCGGTTCTTCATGCTGCTCATCCTAAGATATGATCACAATTGTACTTATTCTTTTATTTAATAGGAAGTTGTGGGCCTCAATTTTGTATCTGGCTCTATGCCTGATACCACAGAAGCAAAGACTTATTTCTCTTTTCATGTATTTTAACCCACACTATTGCATGACATCTTTGCCTATGCAAACCCAAAGATTTCTGCCCTATAAGGGCTTATAATCTCATGGGGTTTCCCCCACTTTTTAAAAATCAGATAATTCTCTCTCTCTCTCTCTCTCTCTCTCTCTCTCTCTCTCCCTCCCTGTCTTCCTCTCTGTCAGTGTGTATGTGTGTGTGTTAAAATGGTATGTACGTGTGTGGTGCAAGTGTATAATGTTCATGCTCATACATGGCAATGAAAAGGCCAGAAAAAGGACATTGGATATCTCTCTCTACTGCTGTTCACCTTATGGTCTTGAGAGAAGGTCCCTCACCAAGCTTGGAAGCTCACGGTTTCTGCTAGGCTGGGCCGATCAGTGAGCTCTTGGGATCCACTTGTCTCTGTCTGCCAATGCTAGGATTATGGATACACACAGCAATGTCTGGTTTTTCACATGGGTGCTGAGGATTCTAACTCAGGTCCTCCTGCTTGCAGAGCAAGCACTCTTACCCACTAAAACCCTTCACAGAAACTTTCAAAATTCATCTCTTAATAGTTAAAGGTCCAAAATTTGGATACAAAATTTTCACTTTACTTAGAGCCAAGAACAAAGTCCAAATCCTCTTGAATCAGTTTGTGTAATGGAGCTGCCCATCGGCTGTCATGTTGACAGATACAGGTTCAAGTGAGGCCACCCGT
This sequence comes from Lophiomys imhausi, assembly GCA_907164525.1. NCBI lineage: Eukaryota > Metazoa > Chordata > Mammalia > Rodentia > Muridae > Lophiomys > Lophiomys imhausi. The sequence goes on along the minus strand of CAJQZJ010009351.1, from coordinate 6,923,936 downwards.
GTCATACTCATCTAAGGTTTGGAGGCTGTGAATACACAGAAAAGAAGAGTTCATGTTCAGACAACAGTAAACAAATGCACTAATGTTACCAAAGGAGACACGTGAAACAAAGAATACATATGAAAATTAGTCAGAGGAGTTGAAATTCTGATATAAGTCACTGAAAGAACTTTTAAAACTGGAAGATTTAGGAATGTAAGCATCTGGCTTCAAGGATTTAAGGCAGAAGCTGGCTAAGTTGTAGCTGGCTTCTCGGTGGTTTCTTTAATTCCATAAACACGGCTCTCTGTAGATGGCTTGTGTTTGGCTTACTCAAACAATAGCATGTGCAGTGCCTCAGAGTCAAATCCTGAGTCTCCTGTCCCAGACCCTGTATTTACAAAACAGAAAGGGTTTGCCTGAGGTTTTGATCTTGGAGATGTTTGAGCCCACCTCTTAAAAGAAAAATATTAATGAGAATTATTGTATCTTAGGTTGAGTGGTCCCCAAGCAGACATTAAGCCAGGGAATAGAAAACAAAATGTGTATTATAGAGAAATTAGCCTGTGACATATTGATAAGGAAAGGATGAAGGAAGACTCAGAAAGGGGGGATGTGATGTGAGGATCATCAAAAATCCGGATGCTACTGTGGGCAGTTGTGGCTTCTTCCAGCTGAGGACTTCCAGGGAACACAGGGACGGACACCCCACCCCATGGAAGCTGTATTCCTATTGCCCAGTTCCAGATATCAGCCCTAAATGGTTAAGGTTGTTTCCATTAGTAACCCTGAGAGGAAGAACCACGCAGAAAGATGACTTACAAGACAGCTTGGTACCAAGTCATCTTGTCATCTTGCTATGAAATCTCATTACACCAATTAATTTCCTCTGTCATCCTCCATATGGCTCTGCAAGCTAAGATTCCTCTTACTCATCCTTCCCTTTTAGTCAATTATAGTTTGAACTGTGTGTGTTTCATTCGTCAGCCCTTATCCCTCCCAAGTCCGTTCTCTGTACACTGTAGATTAGCCAGTGTCTTTCTAATGTGGTGTATTTCCACCAAGAACTACCACTGCAAATTAGATAGAGACACACAGGCTGCTTTACCTGGGGGCAAATCACTGAGACAGTTGCTGTCATTCAAAGAGCCTAAGGTTCCTGCCACTCAGGTCTACCTCTGACCTGGTTATGTGAATCTCAGTAAGTTTATAATCAGTCATCTTAACGTTCAGTTTCTCTGTAAGTTGTACCCCTGATAAGCTTTTGAATTTCCTCTCAGAAGTCAAAGAAATCCCTGGAAATAATTTTTGATAAAATATTGGGTTTCTCTGTGTGCTATTTATTATTAGTTTTGCTACTTAAAATCATCACAATAATATTTCAGTTATTTAATATGCTATGTACTACTTTATGAAAAGGCTACTCATTAACCACATTTTCCTGGAAGAGGGAATGGTGGCCTCAGAACAACACTCACAAGATCCTCCTCGCAGGCTATCATCTTTGCTTCCTAGGGTTGTCCTCAGTAAGGGAGAAATAAGACAGCGTGTGCAAGAGACCAGGCTTACCATCAGTCCTCAGCTTGTATTTTCCCCCTTTGGCCTTTTCTTGGGTCATCTGCCTTGAGAATGAGAAAAAACAATGTCACGGTGAGTTCTCAAGCACTTCTGAAACACTATCCAAAGGGCAGAAGGCATTTGAGAATCACTCCTGTGTGTGCCATATTACCAAAGCTCCACACGCTTCCAAACTCTCTTACAAGCAGTGTGAATTCCTCCGGTGTTTCTATGGCAGTCACGCTGAAGTCAGCACTCCTGGACTTTCTATGTGCTGCTTCTGATTTTGAGCTTAGCGCAGATAAAGCTGAGCCGCCCTTATCAGAAGCACTGGGCTTCAGCCGTGTTTAGGACTCTGCTTATTTTTCTTTCTGGTTGTGGAACATTTGCATGTGCGTAGAGATCTTTAGAGATGGGGCCCAAGCATAAACACAAATTTAATTTACATTTTACATGTATCTTGTACACACAGCCTGAAAATAATTTCATACAAATTTTTAAAAATAATTTTGTGCATGAAACACGGTTTTCTGGTGTGGAATTTTCCACTTATAGCATCGTGCCCTCAGAGTGGGAGGGCATTTCTGATCTGGAGTTTAAGGATGATTACTTCTACAAAATGTATGCATGAATTTTTATTTTCCCTTTTTATTTTATAGATTTACTTGTAGGGGCGTTTGGAAAAGGGAAAGTAGCTGTTTACAGGTATGTGGTCACTGGTACACTTCTGCATTTTCCTTACATTGTTAGTTTTGCTTAAAGACTTTAAAGACTTATTCTACCAGTTTATTCTGGAGAGTGTCCCTACGTCCTTAAAAAAAAAAAAAAAAAAAAAAAACTCTGGTTGTGTTTTTCCCTGTGTTTTTGCGTATTTTTATTCTCATGTTTTATGAGTAAACCTCGAGACCCTACCAATATATAACTAACATTAAATAAGGTATTAAATTCATTAAATTAGAAAATTGACCTGTTTTAGATGGATCTAAATGTGGACTCTCTATGCTTTGGGAATCATCCATATTCATACTTGGAGGACAGAATTGTGGTGGCAGAATATGACTATTTACCCACACTCCTACATCCACATGCAGACAAGAACTTGGGGAATAGAACATTCCAGGGTCGTCCCTTCTTGCTGTAGCACCAACAGACCTGGATTCAGAACCTGACCGTTCCACACACAAATTATGTAATTTGGGGGGAAGTTCCTACAGCCTCCTGAGCCTTGGGTTCTCATCTGTAAATTGGACTCATCTGTTGTTACATCTCATCTGTAACAACTGGTTACATAATGGGGCTTTCTTAAAATGTTTAATATGAATCCAAGAAACTAGGTGAGGATTTGGAGGCAAGGCCACGCATGAATGCATGAATACAGACTTGCATGTGCTGGTGGTATCTTAGGTACGTGATGCTAATGTAGTTAATGGCCAGAGAGCCCCTAAGGCTAACTTTCCTCAAATCTGTAAGCTTTTCTTCCTCAACCCCAATATAAATGCATTATGGACTGAGTCATCTCAGCTATTCTCACCTAGGTTGTAGAGAATTGGAGAGCTGAAACTCCTAGCCGCTCTCAGGTATGATGCTTAGGCTTCTTATGGCCATAAACTTCCACCACCCGGAACCCTGGCTCTGTCTGCCACACTCCAAATCCACCATAGCTCTGTGCCAATCCTGTGTTTTCTATGAACTGCTCCAGCTTAATGCTGGCACAAGGACGTAAGGGCATTCCAGTCCTTGGAGACATAGATAGAAATCCTGTCACAGGCATTCCTGCCCAAGACCACCCTGATGTCCATGTCAGAATCTTCTCCTCCATCCTGGAGAGGAACATCATACCCACCTCCTTCCACTCACTTGCCTTTTTACTTAAAGCTGATTGCCACAGTAAATCCCTTGCATGCCTAATACCATCTGTTTCTTCAGATAATACAATTTTGAAGACAAAAATAATATCATGCAGTACAGATTACATCAAGAGGCTTACAGAAAAGTCCCATGTTGTTAGCAGGAAACTGCTTGAAGTAGTGGCTTGCATAGCATTTTGCTCCTAGACATGGCCCTCCTGTCTGTCAGAAGAAATCTATTCGATTTGTTGGCATCAGCGTACACTAAACTCAGGAAATATTCACTCCCAGCTATTGTCTCTTACATTTAAAATTCAAAAGCTGCTTCACTCTCCTGCTCTATGGTTTTCTCTTCTTGTCTTGCCATTCTCTCTTGCTGGCTCCAACGGCATTCACATCAGTTCCTCTCCTCAGATACGACTATTAAAATCACTCAGAGAGTGTGTTTAAAATGCCAACCCTGGTCCTTACCCCTAGACTGGCCCATGATGATGTCTGGGAGTAGTATTTGTTTGAAAGTTCCCTCAAGTAATTACATTGTGCAGACAGAATTGAGAACCACTGCTCTCGGTGAAGTACAGAATTGTTCTATAAACCCACTTTCATGTATTCAGCTAAATCTGCAAAGCTTAGCTAGAAAATCACTAGTCAAGTTGAAAAATTATCAATGAGCCAACAAAATTAAAAAACTTCAAGTACTTATTAGGAGTAGATGTGTCCTGGGGTTGGAGAACTGGCTCAGTGGTCAAGAGAGCTTGCTGTGTCCGCAGAAGACTACGGTTGGCTCCCATCTCCCACATGGTGTGTTTCACAACTACCAGTAGCTCCAACACCAGGACGTCTGATGCTCTCTCTGGCTTCCACAGTCACCAGCTTGTGTGCATACACATACAACACATATAAGTAAAATTAAAATAAACCTTTAAAGAAAATATATGTCTCCTCAAATATGAACATAGGGCTCCAAGAAAATCATGGAACTGTATTATAACCACACTATATTATGGCAATATAGTAAGTCCACTCAATAAATAAATCAGGTCAATGGATGTAATGTGCTTGACATGCCTCCAGCATCCTTTGTTCAGAGTTCTCTGCCCTCAGATAGTTTAGAGGGGACCAGTTGAGCATGGTGCCCACTCATTCATGACATGAGAAGAACTCATTGTGCAAGGCCAAGTGTGCTGACAATGGCTTCTAGAAGAAGAGTTCCTTTCATCAGGTAAAGATCCTTCTGTGACTCACGGTTCCACTCATGCCCTGGCGTTCTCCCTACAGAGCGAGGCCAGTTGTAACAGTGGATGCCCAGCTTCTGCTGCACCCAATGATTATCAACCTTGAAAATAAAACTTGCGACATTCCAGAATTCCCAACACCTGTGGCCTGGTAAGTTAGCCCAGTTGCTACACATATTCTAACATGAGTTCAAATTGCCTAGGATCTTATTTGTAAAAAACAAACAAACAAACAAAACAAAAAACTTACAGATTTGATGCAAAAAAGTCTGGAGTAGGGCCTGAGATCATTCACATTGTATATCTAGGAAGATCTTCAAGAGGATGTTGTGACTTCTGGACTATGGACCAAGACTGAGTAGCAAGGACTCTCAGTCTACATTATGCTGAGCTCTGACTGGGGGCTTACACAAAGGCCAGTGCTCTAACCTACAGGCTCTGAGATGAAAAATAACAAAACATTTGGGAAAATCCCAGTTAAACAAACTTTTTGTGGCACATTGATGTTAACCAAACCCAAAACACAACAAAATACCCTGACTCTTACTTTTGCCTATGTTATGAATACCGCTTTTTAGATCTATTGTGTCTCTCTCTTTTTAAAATAACTTAGTCAGGATTACTGAGTTTAATGTGATGAAAATAGATAGCTGTTTTATAACTTGGCATGTACAGAAGTAGACAGAAGGTCAATGTTACAAAAAAGGAGATTTTTTTTTTGTACCTTGGCCTGATCTTGTGGCTGTGATATTACAAGCATAAAAATGGCAGTAGGAAACTGTGGCTTATCCAGCTTTTGAATTATACCTGTCACTTGAAATGACAAAGTGGAACTGGATTATAACACATCCCAAGGAAAATTACCAGCGTGTTCATTAGTGTGAGGATCCCCAGGCATCAGAAACCATTGTGTTGGCCTATGGTATTGGGGCATTTCCTCTGAAAAATCAACAAAGAATTTGAGATTCCCCCTCATTGTCCAATGTGAATGTTCAGTCAGTATATTCATTCCTGAAAATATCAGAATGAAGAAAAAGTCAGTATGGACCCTGAGAAGCTATTTCCAGCTCATGGTAGCATGTTGTTGATGGCCTTGCTACAGGAGGAGTGTCTATGAGAGTCAAAACTTTGGGGTGGATGATAGAGTTCTAGGACCCTGAGGAATTCTTTAGAAAACATCCTGTTGCGAGGGGTCCCTGGTGTGGGAAGGTCAGGACGGTCCTCTTCTTTAACTGCCTTTGAAAGTAGTTGGGAAATGCCCTGAGCACATTTTAAAATGGTTTTAAACCATAAAATAGTATAATGAAAACCTGATCTGAGAGAATACGTGAAAGAGCCAGCATTTTCCTATCGCCTGGTGTGATTAAATGAACACTAAATTAACTGTGAGTGCTACTTGGCTGTAAGCATTAAGGCTCTAATGTTCTCCAAGGAACCTCTGTTCACACCTTCAGAACCCTGGGTTTCACACTGCATTCTTTTAAGCAAGATGGGAACACTCCAGCATAAGATGTGTTTGTTTTGAAATAAATGATTTTTTTCCCTAAGAGTCTTAGTTTTATGGATTTAAAAAAGAGATTGGAATCTTAAAAAAAAAAGCATAGGGCTTTCTATTTCTATTCGGGAAAAAATACATTATATTTTTTTAGCCTTTGAAAGTTTTCATACTTGTATAGAATGTATTGTGATCATAACCCCCCACACTCCATCCCTAATCCCCTCAGGACCCTCATCATATCTCTCTCACAACTTCATATACTTCTCTTGTCTTATTTATTTATTTATTTAACCCACGGAGTCAGTTAGTACTGATGATACATGGGTGAGCATGGAATGTGTCATCCGTTAGGGCACTGGGAACCCACCAGTGTTCGCACTGCTGGGGAAGGGCTATTCTCATCCCCAGCTACCATCAGCTGCCTGTAGCCCCTCCGCCAATCCTTTCCTTTTTTCAGCCATTTTCTTGTTCTCTAGGGTTGTGTTACTAAGACATTCTGTGGACAAATTATAATACTATTATTTAATCTTATCACATAATTGCTATTTAATTCTATTGTATCCTTTTCTGAAAGATACTTAATTTCCAAGGGCAAAAGTTTTCATGTGTTTCAGAATATTGAGATACAAAGTTGGGGAACCCATAACCAACTGTCCAGACAGCAGATGGGAAGCAAACTGCTGACTCATCTGGAATATTTTGTGCATAATTTACCCAAAGTGCTTGACAGGCGGCACCTTTGCTCTGACTTTGGCCTGATTTGACATCAACTTGTACTGCAGATGAACCCTTTTGCAAACTCCACTCACAAATCACTCCTCACTTCCTTCCACGCAGATTTCTGTGTCATTCAGTCAACTGTCTGGTTTTATAAAATATCTGTTTTTGGCATTACTCCGTTAGAGAAAAAGGAAGTGCAATTCAGCATAATAAAATTAACATAATTGGATACTAATGAGAAAAACTACTGTTTTTTCTATGTTATAAACAAAAAAGTAAACTACTCTCCCATCTGAAAAAAAGAGAAGTTTTTTTTTTTTTTAGATATGAATGACATCATGTAAAAATCAGATACTTTTCATCATTAAAGTGAAGTTGAGTTGTTAATAATTGGGTCAATGAGGTCACTCCATTGGTAAAGGCACTTGCCACACATGCCTTGGGACCTGAGTTTAGTCCCCAGAACCTGAGGAAAGGTGGAAGGAAAACCAATTCTACAAAATTGTCCTCTAATCTCCACATGAGCTCCATGGTATGTGTGCTCCCCAGCACACACACACCAACTACATATGTGCAAAATAATAAATAAATAAATTAGAATTACTGATTGCTTCCTTTGTACTTTCATTGTTATTTTGTGCATGTATGTGGTGTTTGTGTGGTATATGTATTGATATGTGTGTGTACTTGTGCATGTGGGTGTGTGCACAGATGTGTGGAGGCCACAGGTTGACAACAAGTGTTTTCCTTCAGCAGTCTCCACCTTAGTTTTGAGGCAGGGTCTCTCACTGAACCTCGATCTCATTGATTAGGCTCCCCTGGCTGGCCATGAACCTAGATCAGTGGTTCTCAACCTTCCTAATGCTATAGCCCCTTAATACAATCCCTCATGTTGTGGTGACCCCCAACCATAAAATTATTTTTGTTGCTCCTTCATAACTGCATTTTACTACTGTTATGAATGGTATTGTAAATAGTTAATATGTACTATATCTGACATGTGACCCCTGAGAAAGGGTCATTTGACCTCCAAAGGGGTTGAGATCCACATGTTGAGAACAGATGCACTAAATTCACCTGTTTCTGAACCTCTTTCCCACCTCCAACCCCAGTCCTGGGATGGCTGACGTTGTGCCTAAGAATTTCACTTGGATTCTGGTGATCCAAATCTAGGTCCCCATGCTTCTGCAGCAAGCCTTGGACCAACTGAGCATATCCCCTGCCTGGCTTTGTATTTTGAAATAGCGTTTCACATTTATCTCATTTTCTCACCATACATAACCATGAGCAGATTTACACTGTAAGCTCATTATTCACTGGTTCGTGGGAGGCAAATAGTGTGAGGATCGTGTTGTGGCCATCCTGCCAGCCTGTCTGCTGATAGTTTCATTTAGATATACACAAAGAGAGCCCTCATTTGATTTCATGTAGCTTTTGTTTGGTTTGGTTTTGTTTTTACAATAAAAAAAATCTTCAGACTAACCGGTTTTGTTGAATTGTGAACATGAATCATAGCTTTAAATTATATTTTGAATTGTATTGCATAGATTTGCCTGACACAATTCATAATTATGTATTGACTTGAGAGTGGAACTTGTTCTTTGGTATCAAACTCATGATACATCTGTAGACACAGATAATGAATATTTTTCTGTATTTAGAATGAATACATTCATCCATGACTGTAGAATTTTGAAATTTTCCTTTAGGTTCAGAACAGAATTATAGAAAAACTGCCACTTCAAAAAGACATTTCAGCTAAAGCCATCTTTAACCTGCTGGGTTCAGGTTGGAATGCTACTATCAATAATTCAGCAGACCATAGCAGTTACATTAAATTTGAATGAAAAAAGTTAAAAGCCGGGTGTGGTGGCGCACGCCTTTAATCCCAGCACTCGGGAGGCAGAGGCAGGTGGATCTCTGTGAGATCGAGGCCAGCCTGGTCTACAGAGTGAGTCCAGGACAGTCAGGGTTACACAGAGAAACCCTGCCTCAAAAAACCAAAAAAAAAAAAAAAAAGAAAAAGAAAAAAAAGAAAGAAAGAAAAGAAAAAAGTTAAAGTCATCCAACTCTTAATGATGTTCAAGTAACAGAAAGGCAGAACTAAGAAGGAAATTTAGCTGTACTCTGACATAATTCATAAATTCAGAATAAAGCCTTCAGCTGACAGCATTCATCAAACTCCTTCCTACCAAAGACACTGTCCATTTTTGTAGCTGTAACTTACTCCTTTGTGAAAGTTACATTGCTTCATGTTGTATAAAGCAATTACTGTGTCTAAATTCATTTTAATTTTATATATTGATAAGCTATCATAAATGGGAATTTATTTTGCCAAAACATTGTCTGAGGAATAGTGAGTAAGACCCAGGTCACTAGACTGTGGTAACACATAACAAGTGCTTCTGGAAAAGCTGGCCACAGAGGAAAAAAAAAAAGTCCAGTTTGGGAGGACAGAACTGCCAGAGAATGTAAAGATATGATTATATACCCACCTTCTTTGAATAATTCTAATTGAAGGAAAAGTGGGCTGGAGTTTGTGATTTCTCTGGGGAAGTGGTATAAACACTCGTAATAGCACAGACATCTCAAAAAACGGTGTGTGGCGAATTACTTACCCTGAAGGGAGACATTGACTGAGGTCACAGAGACAGATGAATCCCAGATGTGACACATTTTTGTTACGTTTGACACAGGAAGCTGACATCCAATTACAGCATGATTGGAGTATTTGCTTTTTTTGAATTCCATAGAAATCCTCAAATCACACTAGAGTTTTATTAGTAAAATCTTCTAAGATGGCCACTAAGTCTTGTATTCTCTTACATCTTTACTTTCTTAGCAGTGTGCACCGGCCCTCTCTCCTGTCCTAACTGGTAGGCTATTTCAGGAAGGAGGTGAGAATATTTGGTAAAGTCAGGCAGAGACAAGTGGATATTTCTCTTCAGTCTATGTCCACAGACAAGGGCAAGTTCAGGTGATGAGGTAACCACCACAAACATTTCGTGGATGGCGGTTAGTGTGTGCTGAAGGCAAATTTACCAAGTGTCTTCCATTCAGTTGTCACCGTCTTTTTATCCACATTGCTGTGCACACCTAGCCTGAGCCAGATGCTTTAACCGTCTCTCTTCCCCAACCTCTTCTTCTTGCCCTTCATCTCCATTAATATCTCACTCCTGGCAAGGCGCCAAGTTCCAGTCTCCTCCCAGCAGAGTAGCTGATTGATGTTAAGACCGGCATGCTGCTCCATGCTTAAGATTAAATTCGAGCACTTTACCATGACAGCACCCCTCAGCCAAACCAGCTGACCTCCTTACCTTGCTGTGAGTTCTAACCACACTGGAAATCCTCCAGCATCTCAAGTGGAACTGCGTTTTTTGCTGTGCTCCAGGCTTTCCCATAGCATCTCCTCCACCACATTATCGAGCTCTTTAAGCTCTTTACTCCATGGCACAATGAGGATATTCATATTTATTTGTTGCACAAGCACAGCGAGGTATTAATTAATCAATTGATTAAATCTATAGTAATATTTTCAAATATTTGTTTTCCTATGCAAAGCTACCTACATTGATTGTATTAGTGTTGTGTTGAGCTGGTGTGAGTGTGTGTGTGTGTGTGTGCGTATATATATATATATATATATATATATATATGTATATGTATATTATTAAGAGTATAGAGGGAAATCAAATCACGTGTTTACCTGGAAGGAGGGAAAGGAAGATTCGTTTCTCAAATTCAAAACTTTACTAATCAATGAATTACTGACTACTATCTTCCCACAGCTTTTCTTTAAGAGTTTGTGCATCTATAGCAGGCCAGAGCATTTCAAATACAATAGGTGAGCACATTTTCATTTTTATACTATCCTATACAAAATAAACATGACATCTTTCTCTGCACAGACAATAGAGAAGTAAGGAGACCCTTATTAAAAATCAAATTTTTATTGTACATTTAAAACTTTCTAATTAATACTACTTTAATCATGGGCATTAGCTATCAAAAACTTAATTATTGGAAAAGCAGCATGTTATATTTTTTTTCTTAAGTTATAAAACATGGGCTGGGGAAATGTCTTCGTGGTACAGTTCTTGCTGTGCAAGCATGAAGACCCGAATTTAGATCATCAGTACTACGTAGAAGTCAAACACAGCAGATACCTCTAATCCCAGGGCTGGAGAGGTAGAGGCAGACACTCCCAGTCTCATTGGCCAGTTACTCTGGCAGAACTGGTGAGCTCCAGGCTCAGTGAGAGACCCTGCCTCAAAACGTAAGTGGGTGTCGGGAATCAAGTCAGACACCCTGAGTCAAACCTGCCTCAAAACATATGTGGGTGTGGGGAATCAAGTCACACACCCCTATCAAACTCTGGCTTCCACATGCATACACGCATGCGCGCATGCACACACACATATACCAAAAATGCATGCAAAGCCACAAAACAATCAGATACTGGGCCATAGTTTTTTAAATACATCAGCTTATGTGTTTGATCCAACTATGAGAAGAAAAAGGTTTCTGGGATAAGCATCTTGAAATGAGTCCCTTCCCCTGACACATTGCCTTTGCCTAATGCTTTTCCTCCCGTGATTTTGTTCACCTTCTCTTTTTACCCCCTGTCTGTCCGTTAGCCCTGAGGGCCGAGGTGCAGTTAGATTTCCTGAAGCAAAAAGGAGCCATCAAGCGGACGCTCTTTCTCCACAACCACGAGTCTCATCTCACCTTCCCCTTTGTGATAAAGCAGCAGAAATCCCTTCACTGCCAGGACTTTATTGTCTACCTTCGAGTAAGTTTTCTAGAAATTGCCTCTGGGGCTTCTCACATTCAAACCCAAATTCAAACTGTTTCTATCTAGTTAACCATCATGTTTGCCACAGACATTCCCATCTTTCCATTTTCATTTTCCTGGGAGGAGTCTCTAGCTTAAGGTGGAATACTTTCTTGTTGACCCTGCCTTCAACCAACCCAATGATTTGTTGCTCTTAATTTCTAAGGCTTCTTCTTTTTTTGTTTTTGTCAAAATCTTGACAACAGCACTTAACTCAGGTGGTTTTCATTTTTAACTGCCTCCCCTCCCTCATACATAAAAGTTCAACACAATTTATTTGATTTTTTAAAAGTGTATTCCATGTATCCTGTTAGATTTTATCAGGATGAATTTAGAGCTGGCTTGGGAAAGCACTTAGATAACCAAACTTTCATTAAAGATAATTTGTAATTGTACTTATAAAGATTATGTAGTTTTACAAATCCTCATGAAACTTAAAATTCAAAATATCTGAAACCCAATTATCCACCACCTTGCTGCCAGTTGTTAGACAGTGATCAATAGTCCCATTTTTTTCTATTTCTGTCAGGGACTTAGCAGGGAGAATCCTAGTGAGGACCAAAAGTTAGTTCACAACTACACTTGAGAATGAGAAACCAGGCCCATGACTCCCCACACACCAAAATTAGTATGACCTTGACTAGCACAACTGAAGGGCAGGATGCTTGCTCAGTGCTGAGTGCTCAGTGCTGAGTGCTCAGTGCTCAGTGCTCAGTGCTCAGTGCTTAGCACTTGCTGCTCTCTCTTCACCCTGGGAGAACTTCTGGTTTTGTTGGTTTTGGTTTTGTTTTGTTTTGCTTTTATTAATCCAAGGAATCTTCAAATGTGCTGAAGGTATTTTGAAGTTCATAAAACAACTTAGAAAACTAACAAAGGGTAAAGAGAAGTCAGATGTTTTCTTCCTCTGAGCCCAAGAGAACCTCTGGCAACTTCATCAAAACAAAACAAAAATATTCTGATTCCTGATGTTCTGTGACATGTGTCTTGTGTAACTGTGATGCTTTGCTCGGTGACTTGGCTGATTCTGGGTCAGGTATTGTGGGTCTGGAGTACTTGAGGATTTCCTCTAGGTCAGTGCTTCTCAATCCTCCTAACACTGTGACCCTTTAACCTAGATTCTCACGGTGACCCCCAACCACAAAATTATCTTTGTTGCTACTTCATAACTGAAATTTTGCTGTTATGAATCATAATATAAAAAATATTTAAAATAATGTAAATATCTGATATGTAGGATATCTGACCACTGTGAAAGGGTTGTTTGATCCACTAAAGGTATTGTGACCCACAGGTTGAGAGCTGGTGCTCTAGAGAATTCCAGAGAAGCTGTGGGTCTAGGCGATTTCGTGACTGGACGTCCCTTATTTATGCCAGCTGCTGCAGACCACATACATTACCACCTAATTCAGCCTGTTGCAGTGAGTGTTGTCATTCACTCACGCTGACAGGAGTCCAGTGTTGCCTGTTTCTCACAGACTAACACATTGCAGTCATGGGCCTGAGTTGGTGATTATTTTTTGTAGGATGAAACCGAATTCCGAGATAAATTATCTCCAATCAACATTAGCCTGAACTACAGTTTGGATGATTCCACCTTTAAAGATGGCTTGGAAGTGAAACCAATTTTGAACCACTACAGGGACAATGTAGTTACTGAGCAGGTAAGTCCATGAAGCAAAAGTCTGAAGGGATGTTCTCTACCATTCTCTGGAGAGAGTTTTCCCTGTGAGCTGAAGATGAAAGCCAGCTCCCTTTATTTCCATCTGTGCACAGGAACGTGTTCCTAACATGTTCCCTCATTGTGCTTTTGGAAGTCTTTCTCCCCTTCTGCAGCTAAGATATAATTTGTTCAAATGTAGCAGTAACGAAAGCTATATAAACAGTAATCCTCACAGCAGTGCCAGTTAGCATTGTATGCAGACATTTCAGAACAAACAGGGCCATAAAGTAAGCTTCAATCCACAGGTCACTTTACATCACAGCGTGTGGCACTGGGTAGACTCCTGTGCAGTTAAAGGAAGGCTTCAGTTAAGCTGACAGGATCGTTTAGACTCTTCAAGAGGAAGGACAGGACGTGATGTGAGCCTTCTCAGATTCTTTCTGATGTTTCCTTTGTCCAACTCAGGCTCGCATCCTGGTGGACTGTGGAGAAGACAATCTTTGTGTTCCTGACTTGAAGCTCTCAGCTAGACCGTAAGTTTAAATAAATAAATGTGTGCATCACACCTGGTGGTCTATGGGTGTTTACTTAAAGCTTCTTTTGAGAAAGTATATTATTCCAAGAAATGGACACAGGGGTGGGGGGTGGGAGGGAGTGACTTGTGACATTCCCAAGCGTGGCCACACTTCGAATTTGCCTCTGATCTGGTCAGAAATCTGTCAGTGGTGTCAAGTGACACACCCTGAGATCTTGCCTGAGCCATTTCATCTTTCAACAAGAGTTGGTAGCAAAAAAGTGTTTTTGTTGAAAGTAAACTCGTGCGTAGTGAGGTTCAGGTTATATTTACTTACCTCAGTCAAGTAAGAAAGGGTTCCGACAACCAGCTCAGTCCACACCTTAACCAAACTTGCTTTCACAGCACCCCATGACTCAAAGACCCCCTTAAAACTGTCAAAACAAAATTAATTTTAATTTACTGGGGGGAGGACTTAAAAGACACACCGGGGAGTCAAGCAGAGGTGTCAGAAAGTCAAATGAGAATCAAAGGGCTCCACAGTTTCCAGTAATGGTGAGCCCTGACTCTGGTAATTGCACTGTTATGCTGTGGAAAGAAATAGGAGTAGGGGTAAGACATCCCTAGGTAGAAAAACAGGGCGGCATTCGTCTCACCCAGGAACTCCTGAACTACCAGCATTTGGAATCTGCTTGGTAATCTCTCAAGGGGACTTGCCCCAAAGCTCATAACTTACTAAGTGTCAAAAGCAATAGCTTTGAGGAGGGGTCAAAAGTGGAAGAGGCATTTCTAAATATTGGTTTCATTTGAAGTTCAAAGTGAACTAAATTTCCTTAAAATACTTCAAAACCCTCTACCAGCCATTTGAGATCCTGTTTCACCTGCCTGTTTTTCCCTCTCAGCCTCCGTGTTGCTGTGAGTTGTCCCTCTATTGTTGTCTCTGGCTTTCCCTATAACTCACTCTCTCCCTAGCATGTGTTGTCAGTGATATGAAGGAGCGGGGAGCTCTTCATTCTGACTCTGAAGTCAAATGTTAAGCTTGTAGGAATTTTGTTAGCCGGCTACTCAGTGTGTTGATAGCTTCAAATTGGTCAGAGTGGGAGAACACAACACTGGAATCCACAAATGATATGTATTGGTTTTATTTTCTTTAGAATAAATTGTTAAATAGTTGCTTGAACACCATTGAACATTTGCCCACCTTTCCCACTTAGAAGTTGTTCTCTTAAATCTTCCTACAAGCCTTTCATGCCCATTTATCTTCTCAATCCTATCCTTGCACTTGTCATTTTCTTTCTAAATCATTATTTTTCTTGGCATGTTTGTTTGCTTGTTTGTTTGTTTGGAGTCAGACTCTTGCTGTGTAGTTCAATAGTCCAGGATGGTCTCAAACTTCCAATTTTCCTACCCCAGTCTCCTGGGTGCTCAGATTACAGGCAACACATTATTTAAATTTCTTAAATAGAATATTCATGAAGCCAGTAATGTAGAGTTACATAGTCATTCTTTTTAAACTGTATTTTTAGAGATAAGTATCAGATAATTATTGGGGATGAAAATCACCTCATGCTCATAATAAATGCAAGAAACGAAGGGGAAGGAGCCTACGAATGTGAACTTCTCCTTATGATCCCAGAAGAAGCAGATTACGTTGGGATTGAGCGCAACAGCAAGGTAAGGCTTGAATATAAACAAATACTAAGTCCAATCAACAAGGCTGAGTCTTTGCTCCCACAAGATCAGAATGGTCCCTTCCTTTGTCAGCTCATAATGAGCCAGGGAGACGATGCGCTATGAAGTAGTAAAGTCCCTCTCTGCCACAGTACAAAGACAAGTTGGCCAAAGATCTGGAACGGAAGCAAGGCAGAGAAAAGACAAGCCAAAGAGGCATATGTCTCATTTCTCAGGCCAGCCCCCTCTCCTCATTGCCTTTGCAAGCCTTGATCTAAGTTCCTTTAAGTTCCAAGCAGATCACAGGAGGCCTGGTTTTTATTACTGATGATGGAAGAAGAGCCAACCAGCCCTGCTGAGCACTGATAACTGCCTGGACAGGAACTGCAAAAGAAACAAGTTCATTTGTCTTTCTTCTTGGTCCACATTTTTAGGACTGTGACCACAGAAGGCCCTGTTTCTTCCCAGTGTGCTGTCCTCATTGTCACTGTTTATTAAAAAAAAAAGTACCACTGCTATTTATAGCCTTTCAGGTCATTACCAAAACATGATTCTTCCCATTCAGTGTGTCTGGGAAATTGTAGCATTCTTAATCATTTTGTCTGGGGAAAAATATTCTAAATAGGCCAGTGGGGCACATGTATAATCCTGGAAGCCAGGAGGCTGGGCAAATGGATCCATGAGTTGACCTCCCTGACATACATATCAAACTAACTAAAAAGACCAAAATAAATAAATAAGCAAACAAAACATCATTACAAATGTTTGATAGATTGACATTTTCCTCATTTCAGAAATAGCTGAGGCATTAAATTAAGGGCAGAAACTAAGGTTCACATTCTTTCACAGTAATAGGATGGCATAGGCACTCCATAAATGCTTGGTGGTGGATTTAGTTAACTAAAATTTATTATGTGTCTACCACTTTCTCAAGACCACATTTTATAAGGGGCTTTCACAGTCTAATGACTGAACTATGTCATGGGAAGTGATCTGTCTGATATGATGTAGTCATTGTGAGAGCCTTCAAAAACTTATTGAAAGAGCCTGGTGCAGAGGTTTATCCCTATAGTCTTAGCACTTGGGAGGGAGATGCAGGATGATCACAAGTTCAAGGCTAGCCTGTACAAAGAGAGACCTTGTCAAAAGAAAGAAAGAGAATTAAGAAAAAGGAAGGAAGCAAGATTAAAGAAAGATGGGGTGAGAGAGAAAGAAAGAGAATAGAGAGAGAAAGAGGAAATGAACAAATGAAAAAAACTGGAAAAATAAAAAAGTAGGGACAAAAATGTTCTACTTACATTTTTAGTCTCATTCATTCTTTTTTTTTCTCAATTAAAAAAAATCTAAACAGAGTATCTTTGGCACTTAAAATCATTACACATTTCTATTGAAGAAAGTGATTAAAAAATATCTACACTCATCAAGTAGTGCACCCAGACGTTTCCTGCCAACTATACCTCAATAAAGTAATTTAAAACAATGATGCAGAAGTGTTCAGACCCATCCTTATCGGCAGGAAGGACAATCAGAGGAAAAGTCTCAATGTGCTTTCCCAGTTGCAATGGCATTTTTCCTCCTCCACTGCAAGCATTAGCATCACCTGGTATTCTAATTTCTCCAAAGAATAATCTAAAATACTCCCCCTTTCTCCTTTCTCTAGTTATGGTACTTTACAGTTGTCTGTCTGTTAAAGTTATTTCAGCACATAACAAACAGGGGGTAAGTACAGTTCTCACCCAGCATATCCATGGTGGATTTTCCAATTGGAAAAGCCATCTCATAATAAAACCTCTGTAAGCGAGAGGAATGAAAGAGCTGAATAGCTCACTCAGAGACTAAGAGCATTAGCTGCTCTTACAGATGACTGTGATTCACACTCCACAACCCCACTGAGGAGACACAGCCACTTGTGTGTGTGTGTGTGTTGTTGTTGTTGTTTTTTAATTTATTACTTCAGGTTACATCTCCATCA
>CAJQZJ010009351.1:6871372-6903849 GCA_907164525.1 Lophiomys imhausi | reverse complement strand
GTGTGCGTGTGCGTGCGTGTGCGTGCGTGTGCGTGTGCGTGCGCGTGTGTGTGCGTGTGCGTGCGTGTGCGTGTGCGTGTGTGCGTGTGCGTGTGCGTGCGTGTGCGTGCGTGTGCGTGTGCGTGCGTGTGCGTGTGTGTGCGTGTGCGTGTGTGTGTGCATGTGTGTGTGTGTGCGTGTGTGCGTGTGCGTGCGTGTGCGTGTGTGTGCGTGTGCGTGTGTGTATGCATGTGTGTGTGTGTGTGCGTGCGTGTGCGTGTGTGTGCGTGTGCGTGTGTGTGTGCATGTGCGTGCGTGTGCATGTGTGTGTGTGTGCGTGTGTGTGCGTGTGCGTGTGTGTGCACATGCACTTACCCATACACAGTTGTGTAGTGCTTGTGTCAGGTGTGTTAAGTGCTGGTGTGTGGGAAGGCTAGAAGCTAATGACAGGATACTTTCCTCAGTCGTTTCTTCAGTCTTTAACTGTTTTAGGCACTTTCTGCCACTAACCCGTATCTAGCTGTACTGGCTAGACTAGCTGCCCTCTGGGTTCCACCTGTCGTCACCCTCCATGGCTGGGATTACAAACACAAGCTTCCACGTCCGGCTTTTATGTGGATGCTGGGAATCCAAACTCATGTCATCATATTTTTACAACAAGCACTTTAATGCGCCAAGCCATCTCCTTGGCCCAGTTTAACCTTATTCAAGTGTGAAAATGTCACCAGCATCACACACACATTGTTGTACAACCATCTCTACCATCCGATTCCAGAGCCATTGTCCCAAACCGAAGTTCTGTATCCATGCAAAACCTAATTCTCTATTTCCTCACCTCTTATTAGACACTCTCGTACTAAATATCTGTGGATTTGGCTATTCTAGACACCTCGTTCACATCTCCAAACTACCTTACCGTTGACATCTCCTGTAGTTCAGGCCAGATACTTTGTTTCTTCAAGTCTATTGAGTCTTTCCTGTTTTTCCTGACTTCAACCTTGTTTTTCAGTCTATTAAGTCTTTCCTGTTTTTGCTGACTTCATGCTGATAATGCTCTTCAGGCCCCGAATTAAGAGACAGTATCAGAAACTCCTATATATTTTCTAAATCTAATTTATCTAACCCCTACAATCTCCACAACTAGACTTCCTATGTCCACCTGGCTCTGCTCTGCATTTTCTGTCTCAGAGAGTGATACCTACACCCATCTGGTGTCTACAGCTTAAAATCTACCCAAAGTCTGCCTGGACTTTATCCTTCTCTCCAAGTCACCACCGCCTTCCTCCACGCTGACATGACTCAGGCTAGAATGTTACCTGTCTCCTCTTCCATCTTCCCATCTTGCCTCCAGCCTCCTCTTCTGTCTCCCCAGCTCCCCCTCCAGCCTGTGTGCAGCACAGGAACCATCTTTCTAACAAGCAAGGCTGAGTCTTAGTTTCTGTCTTAAAGCCTTCATTAGCTCTCCACTGCTTTCCGGGTAAGACTCAAGTCCACCAGAGGGTTAATCCTCCATGCTATTCCTTCTCCCTGTGTCCTCAACCTTAGCTGTCCACTGCTGTTTCTTTCACCCCCCATGCCTCGAATTCCAGCTGGAGTGAATTTCTGTTCAATTCATCCCTCACACACTAGCTCTACAACTTCACCTTTCTTCAGCCTCCTTACTTCTTTCTGTTTATCCTGCAGGATGTCATAATTATTAAGGCCAGCAAATAACTGCAGGTGGTTAATGATGAAGTCTTACCAACACCTACTGTGCAATGGTTGTGCTCTGGGTTCTGCTCTGAGCTCTTGAATGCTTTGAATTTGCATGATTATGGCAATGGCCTTATAGAAAGGAACCAAATTTGTTTTAGGTTTCATTGATAAGGAGACTGGTGCAGGGTGTCTGAGCTACATGGTTGTATCATTGCACAAGCAAGACTCAGATCTCAGCTCTTTTGAACCTCTGATAAGCCCACTCCCCATCATCTTAGAGGCTACCTTCTCCAAGATGTCCTCTCTGATTGTGTAAACATGTGTGCATAGCTTCCTTAAATCTTATTTACTTTCTAATCAAAAATCCACCAAACTCTTCTGTAATTATGTTTCCCTTGCTTGCTACAGTTTACCTGTTAGAATTCTTATAATGGTTAGAAATTCAATAAGGACATGGGGACTTGTTTACCTGGTAACAGGCCCAAGATAAATATTTTCAGTGAATGAATAGGAGTGAATAACTCTCTAAGAGCTATAAATGGATTAAGACAAAAATGCCCCTGGAACCACTGAGAAAAATAGTCTAGAAATGTCTACAAAAGAAATTGGTTTCTTTTTTCATCAGAGAAAGGAAATAAAGATTTTTTTTTTAAAGAGGGTGGAGAGGATGTGGAAGGAAAAATGTTTCAATTAATGTCAAAGAACTATTGCAGAAAGTTGGGGAAATGTACATGTGGGAGCTGGCAAGAAGGCTCTGCAGTTAAGAGCACTTGTTGCTCTTACTGAGGACCTGGGTTCAGTTCCTAGCACCTGCATGTGAGTTGAAACTATCCATAATTCCAGTTCCAGGGGATCCAATGCCTTCTTCTGGCCTCCTTGGACATCAGGCATGCAGGACACATACATACATATAGGCAAAATAGTTATGACACATAAAATAACATATTCCTTTAAATTTAAAAATAAAATTTTTAAAAGTACATATGAAATCGTTACAGTCAAAGTAAACAAGGACACTTTCAAAGGTTTTTAAATTTTGTTTGGCTTCCATGATTAATAATCTCAGTGTGAAACATCTCCATATGATCATTCTTACCAGATTTAAATATGAATAACTGATAAGCCTACCTTTGAGTAAAGAGATGCTCTCTTTGGAATGATGCTTCTTACTGACATCTAACATACCCTCTGCAGGGTATTAGTAAAGAACTTGTTTGTGTTAAATATACCTCCAAATATCAGCCACTCAGCTCTTTCTCATTATCAAGAGTGGACATGTCTACCTGGTGAGGCTCAGAGTGGGCATGTCTACTTGGTGAGGCTCAGAGTGGGCATGTCTACCTGGTGAGGCTCAGAGTGGGCATGTCTTGAAGTCACCTCATTAGGTGACAATGTGTGAGCTGCTTCTGCCTAGCTCTGCAACTTTGTGTAAACTCTGCTCCAGACATTGAAATGGGGACAGCTTCCAGAAGCCCTGCCCTCAAATGCATTGACTATAGAATTCTTCATGAAGAACCTGGAGGATTTTGTTTTCTTTTGTTTTCCTTTGTTTTGGTGGGAGTTGAGTTGGGGTGGTGTCCCTAACGTAGAAAGGAAACATTTCTAAAGCTTTTACTTGAAAACCTCACATTGTTTCCTTATGTAAAATTCCAGAAACAATAACAGATGAACAAATCATCATCACACTAGGAGCCTTCATCTACTGACTTGCCAGAAGTTCCCCAAAGGCACTCCACCATGAAAGCCATCCATGTATATATAATCAGGGGATGAAGGCAGCAGGCCACAATTTGATGACATTTAATGACTTAGAGTGAAATCACGGAGTAATGTAAGAAGTTATCACCAAATGCACCATCAGGGCCTGAAAGATAGGAAGAGAACTGGGGTGAAAAGCGAAGAGTGGATTTCTAGGCCACTGACTTTACCATGAAGACATAGGTAGGTCTGGGAGGGGCAGAAGGCTGCACAGAGAAAGCTCTCTGTTTCCAATCACATCAGCCTACCCCTGAGAGTTATCCAGCAGAGAACAAAAACCTCTTCACACTGGAGTTTTCACAAACTCTAATGAGGACAGGACACAGCAAGAGGGACATAAATAGGAAGTGTCAGTTAAACATAAATCTTAAATATTAATCAGAGGACAGGGACATAGTACAGGTGGGGACTATTGAAGGCAATGTGTATATATCACACAGATATGAAAATACCTCAGTGAGAGCTGAGAGGTTTGACGGTATCAAGCCTTTAACTCCAAATTCAGGGATCCAAAACTCTCTCTGGCCTTCAAAATCACTCACATACATGTGTACACACACACACACACACACACACACACACACACACACGAAATATTTTTTAAAAGAAAATGCCATAACAAAACTCATTCCTAAGCTTAAAAGTCAATTTTTAAAATTACATCTTAAATATTTGGAAGATCGAACATTTGATTGAATCATCTTAAAATTCCTCCGTGATGTGTAGAAAATTGAATCCAGGGCAATTCCCCTACACGTGGTCATGGAGACACAGTAACTGCACATATCCCTGTCACTTCACTTTTGTGGTATTAATGCAAGGACTAAATCTGTTCATATTTCATCACTTTTTGATCTTAATGTTCTAAGTTTAACACCGAGGTTTAGTGAAACTACAAAATGTTCACATAAATATTGCTAGAGCCTCTTAGTCCTCTACAAAACATGTGTTCACACAATTTTTCCTAAAGTATAACTTGTACTTTTTCTTCTGCTTTTTGCTGTTGAGTCCGTAGTAGCGGATTAACTTTGTGCCCCGGGACCCACACAGGTGTTTGAAATCAAGGGGAACTCCCAGGCCTCCCACATTGCACGCAACAGGATGTACCTCATTCTGCCCCTGAGCTCCACAATGATGTTCTCTTTTCCCGTTGTAGGGACTGAGGCCACTGAGCTGTGAGTACAAGATGGAAAATGTGACCAGGATGGTGGTCTGTGACCTTGGGAACCCGATGGTGACTGGAACAAATGTAAGAGAAGAACAGCAGTCCTCGCTGATCTCCGGCTAATTGAATTTACAGAGAGTAAAAAAAACGCCCCATTAGCACTCAGCAAACAGCAGCTTAAACAGTTTGGGCTGGGAAATTGCCGGCATACAGGGATTTAGCGCTTTAACCTACATGGGGTGATAATAGCGGGTCAAAACCACAAAAAGACCTGCGCTCTCACACACTTTCTCTGTAGACTTCACACACTAGTCACAGCAAGTCAACAACAACATTTCCACCTCGGATTTTTGCCTTTGACTATTGTATTTTAATTCTGACATAGGCTTCAAAACTACAACGTTAACTTTAAACGCTTTAAAACAAGCTAATTAGGAGGGTTAACGATGTAGTTCATTTCGCGGAATGCCTGCCTAGCGCACACAAAGCCCGGGGAGTTTGATCCCCAGTACTTTGTAACCCAACCAGGATTGGAATCACATCCCTGGAATGCCAGAATTCAAGGGCTGGCAGAAAGAGGAGCATTAAATTCAGGATCATCTCCAAGCTACAGTGAGTTCCAGGCTGGCCTGTGCTGTATGACTTCATCCAAAGTGGGGGTGGGGGGGGGGGGGAGAGGTAGGAATCTTAAAATGTATTAGCAAGGAAAAATTCTTTTCCAGTATGCCTTCCACATGAATATGACAGTATTTTCATGTTAAAAATACTCACACTATAATTTGTAAATAATCTTTACTAGGTTTATGTTTGAAAAGCACAACTCAGCAGTGAGAATGTTCCCTGTTTTCTTTCAGAGGGTTAGAGTTCAGTTTCCAGCACCCATGTGGGATAGCTCTCAACCAACCTATAACTCTAGCTCAGAGGGTCCAAAACCCTCCTCTGACCTCCATGAATATCCATGCACATGTGACATGCAGAGACACACACAAACAAATCAACAAATCAATCAATTTTAAATAAAATATATTTCAGAAATAATACAAAGGATTATAGCAGTGAAAGAAAAATAAGCCAAGTAATTAATTATCTTGTGAGAGAATAGGAGTTGACTCAGGATAACTCATCATAGGCAAGAAAGTTATTTTATCCATCTACAGTTTAAGTATTCAACAGGAACCCTTAATAATAAATAAAGCAGCTATTTTGAAGTGAGGGAACAAATTCTGAAATCTGAAAAAGGTACATAATTAAATTGCAATAAAGAGAACTTGCATAATCCTCTACTTAAAATTAGGTCTTTCTGACACCAGTAAAATGGCTTATGTGAAATGAACATTGTGAACATTTACGATTGCCTAGGTTTGCGTGGGAACACTTCCCTGGCAGACTCTAAACATCAATGCCCCTTGGTCGTCATCCTTTAAAGGGGGCTCTGGGGTCACTGGTAGTTATCCTAGGCATGCCAGAGAGGGGAGTCCAGATTCTTACATTTCAAAGATGCTGATAAGTCTTCTAACAAATAAATCTTTTATCCCAATGTTTCACAAGCTTAAGTGAGCATCTGCAACTTCTTCTTCAGTAATACCTCTTCCAATTTATACTTCAGGATAGTGTGTGCGTTCATACAGTTGTCCCCTCCCCCTTGACACTATTGCAGGGCAGTGACCTTGGGTATTTTTTTTTTAATGTGGCTAGGTGGAATCCTGTAAACTTACTTCTTGAATAAAATAATTACTTAATTAACTTAAGAAAACATTTTAATGCAAGTCAGATTCCTGTTAGTGCCCATGGATTGAAAGTCTTCCGTGTTCCAAGCCCACCACTAGAGAATGACTACTTTAATGTTACCTTACTGGATTTCACCTATTTTTCTAGACAAGGACACCCAGGCCTGGAGACGTCAAACACATTCCCTGAAGTCATACTGCTGACGAAAGGCAGAAGGATGATTCCAACCAGGCCTGACCACAAAAGTCCATGCTCTCTATCTGGTCCACAATGCTGTGGAAAGTACTTGAATGAAAACTAACGAACAACAGATGGGATATTAAAAAGAAGATATGAACGATAAAATGGAACATTTTTCCATTATAATCCTTTTTTTTGCTAGTTTTCAAAGAAATAAATCCAACCACTTGATATGATACAAAGATGTTTACCTAAAAGACAAGACAAAACTAGATTGATATGAGAGTACCAACGTCAGCATCCACAGTCAGTCATCTTGTTCCGTACTGAGTGTTTAGATGGCAAATGGTCTAAAATCATCAATAACTATGACTAAGCATGGACCGAAAGCCCCCCTACTAGTGCCATACTGGGAAAAGGGAGACAATAACAGTGTGGTCTGAACCATGGGAGTGTTTATGTAGGAGGCCATCAATCCATTTTACCAGCAAATAATCTTGAGAAGGCAAGGAGGTAAATTGTTTAGACTCATTTATCTCAGGATCCCTAGTGGAAGAAACCTAATAGGTTTCTTATCTTGCCCTTTAATGTCCTCAAACACATCTAATTTTATTGCATTCTGTTTTGTTATAAAACATGTTGATTCACTTGCTTCTTCGTTTTCTACTTTAAAAACACTTTCTGTCTACAGAATAGAGCAATTTGCAGATGGAACTGAAGTCCTAGTGTTCAAAAAAATACAAATAAAACACCAAGAATATTTATCCCAGGCCTAATATTTTTCAAAAAATTTAGAAAGTCAGAAGAGTGACTTTAATTTTAATTTAAACTTGTCAACTCAGTAATCACAAGTCTGACTTCTACATTTTAAAGAGAAAGATTGTTTATATATATCTGCCATAGTGATGTAAAATAGTTATTATACACTAATAAGGTTCATAACCTGCAAATTTGTCTTTTAGAAAAAGCTACACATGTGGCATATACTCTCTCACATACATGTAAATAAAATAAAATAAATCTTAAAAATAGTCACATATATTAAGTAAAAATCTTTTGGCCCATCTGTGTTTTGGGGAGAGGGAGAGAAAACCAAACCAACGTGTGTATTGAACTGAGTATTCTGGGGTCCTGTGGTCTCATTGCAGATTTTTTTTTTTATCTCCCAGATGTGTAGAAGAGGATAAAGACTGTGGTGGTGGTTGGAGCCGGGCTGGAGACTGTCATGCTATGGGGTCCTCCTCTGACTACCTTTGTGTCATGCGTGTTGTTGTTTTTTGCTTTTAGTTTTCTCTGGGCCTCCGATTTGCTGTTCCTCGTCTTGAGAAAGCAAATACGAGCATTAACTTCGATCTCCAAATCAGAAGGTTAGACTCTTAAATCCCTACTCTGTTGATATCACTCACAAGTGAAGATACACATGTGAAATATACTCCTTGTTGCCAAGTGCCTGCACTTTAAAAATTCTTCTAAAACTAGAATCTAGACTCTCACAGTCCAATTATTTTCTTTTTTATTATTCTCAGTCATTTGAGCTTTTTTTGTTATTTTGCATTTTCAAAGAGATTAAATAATATAAGCTAGGATATAAAACAGTCAGAACAGCTCCCCAGCCCTGTTGATTCGCCTCCTCTTTTCCTCCTTCCAGACACAGGGCTGTTTGCTATACTGTACAGAACTATACTACACTATATAGAATAAGGTACTGAACCTGCTCTTACAGTATGAATTCAGTAGACAGTAGGCTAATTGCTGGGAGCAAAATCTGAAGAAAAAAAACACATCTTGCAAGTGAAATCTTGAAATCTCCTAAATTTTCAGGAAGGACTGAGTCTAAGGATGGTTTGAGTGGCCATTCTGTGGTACATCAATGAGACATAACCCTGTGTTTGGGAACCAGGCTGTTCTCTTGCAATTCTGAGCCAGTCAGACAACTGTCCATCTATCCTATGTGTGACCTATTCAAGGATCTGGCCATGACTTCACCTTCTCATTGTCTATTCTGTTTGCAACTTTGTGGCCAGACATATTTCATGAATAGAAACACCTACAGAGAAATGCAGCGTGCAGGCTGGGATTTCCTAGATATGAACTTCAATGCTACCAATTTAATGGGTCTAGACTCATATAAGAAGAAAAGGAAATGGAATGGAATGGATGTAATATGATATAATTAATATATAATGTGGTATAATTGTCTTGTACATGAAACATTCCTCATTGAGAACATAAATCTGACTAACAAGATGTCCTGTCAAATGGACATTTTTTTGTAGTCAGGTATTTGAAAAGCTTTAAAACCACAGATATAGATGGCACATGGGTACCTTCCATGATAATTTACATCTTGCCTGGAACGTGGAATCCTTGCTGTAATCATATGAACGGCTGTAAAGTCAGTTTCTATTACTTGCTTCTCAAATACTATGTAATTCGCCTTAATGTCTTATAAGATGAAGGGATGTTAGAGTGTGATAGATTTTATGGTAATTACTCTGTGTGGCAGATTACTTTATTAATAGCTATATCAGTAAAAGGCTTGAGAGAAACCTTAGCATCAGAACGTAACTGATTAAATCTAAATGCATCACCACCCCTTTCCCTGCCCCCACCCAAAGCTGATGCAGCTTCCTAGGCAAAGAAGTCTTCTGACTGCCTCAGATGTTCTTTTCTTACCTTATTTAGTTCCTTCTTGAATGTAAGTGTTTTTGTGGTGAATCTTAGGACTTTAAAATTTTTACCCACATTAGTGATGAGATGAAAATGGAAGTGGTTCTTCTGTAATAACTCTTTATTTTACCCAAAGATCATTAAGCCAATTCTTCACACCCACCAAAACATATGTTCCCCAGAATGTTCACATAGTCCTCAACACTTTTATTTTTAAAATCCTAAGAGTGTACATTACCAAGCTTAAGGAGAGGAAATCTTAAAGTGAAGGCTTTGATATCACTTCAGACATTAGCCTTGAAGCTTCTAATTCTCCCCATCATTCTTGGTTTCATTGATCCTTCATGGGCATAAAGCCTTGCGTCACTGAGGAAAGGATATTTCTCTTATAAAAATGCATATGCTTCATCTAGGAGGACCATCCAGTACTAAGATATCAGGAAGACCCATTGCTTCTTCCTTCTTTCTCTTGATTTTTAAATGAGAGTTGATGCAAACTCTTGCTTACCAAAGGGACTAAAGCCCCCAGATAATGTTCTAAGTTGACATCCCCAGAGTCCATCATACAAATCATACTTTAAACAATGAATTCATCAGTGAAGGACTGAATCTGGTGGAATCAGAAATGACCACATGGGTAGCATTCACCTTCCAGAAGCAAGTCATGATCATATTCCATTTCTGCTCAAAACAATTGGAACATTATTTTTTAGATCATGGAAATGCAGAAAAAAAAATCTTGAGATATCCATCAGGGATCAAATTCCCAAAAGTATTTGAGAAATAAAAGAATTTGAGGACACCTTCATTAAAAAATTATATACTAAAGTATTTGAAAGATGTTTATCTGTTTGCTTTGCTGGTTAACTCCAAAGCTGTAAGATTTCACTGAGGTGACATTGTGT
Organism: Lophiomys imhausi; assembly: GCA_907164525.1. Lineage (NCBI taxonomy): Eukaryota > Metazoa > Chordata > Mammalia > Rodentia > Muridae > Lophiomys > Lophiomys imhausi. The sequence continues at coordinate 6,893,769 of CAJQZJ010009351.1, read as the reverse complement.
TCAAGTTAAATGTGTTCAAACAAACAAAATATTCAATAAATAAATTAAATCAAATGCTCTACAACATATATTCTTCCATACATTGGTTACCACAATCCACAAGGGCTGCCAATTTCTACAAATTAAAGTCAAAAGATATGTCAGCTTCATATATTAATACACATAATATTTCCTGCTGCCAGATATTTGCACTAAGTGGTCAAGGGCTGCCAATTTCTACAAATTAAAGTCAAAAGATATGTCAGCTTCATATATTAATACACATAATATTTCCTGCTGCCAGATATTTGCACTAAGTGGTCTCTCAAAGCCCCGGATCTGTATGGGGGCTCCTCTCCACCCTGAACAGCAGGACACAGTTCCACATACACACATGCCTTTGTAAGCATCCTTGAAGTTGCCTTCTCAGTAAAGGTTAAATGGGATTATAATTTTTTTACTGGCATTCCAAAGGCCAGAAAATATAGAAGGGATGTTATGAAACAGGACACAATAGGAAATAAAAAAATGACATTGAAACAAGAAAGTGAAAAACATACTTATCCTTCCTATGTGACATGGGTTGTAGTCACAGAAGGAAAATTCATCATTCATTCTGTGAAACTAGGAGGATGGTATTAAGAGTTCAGGATCCATGGTGCTGATGGATCGCTTCTTTGCTTGTAGCTTTGCTATTATATTAGCAAGGGAAGTTTTCTTCCAGGAGAGAAGTCTAGGAAGTGTCTGAGTTATATTTCAAGTCAGATTCTTCCCTACCAGGAGACTTTGTCAACACTGCCAGGATGCAAAACAAGGGTCCCTTCACTGGCATACTGTGAAGGAACATTCTCACCGGCAGTCATTGCTCTTGCCGAGCTTCAACGGAGATGGCTAGGGAAGATGGCTCAACACGTATAGGGTCCTTGTTGCCACTCTTGATGGCCCAGGTCAATTCCTCAGGACCTACGTGATCTGAAAGAAAAGAACCAACTCCTTCAGTGACTCTAACCTCCACTCACATGCTGCCGCACATGCACACATACAAATTGATTAATTAATTAATGAAATTAAAAATCAAAATATCCTCTCACAGCCTCATGTTAGACCCAAGTTCAAAGGCGATTTTCAGTAGCTGAATTTTTGAACACTTTCCTTTTAAAGGGAATAATAAGTACTTTGCCCCAGACGTGGAAAGAATAAAATTAGATGGCTGGAAACTGGGCTTCAGGCTTTGGTGTAGAAGTCCCTGTAGATTCCATTACAAGCTCAGTAGGGGTAAGTCCCCTGTGGGAAATGATATCTGACATCTGCCAGTTTGCATCTTTTACTAGTGTTTTTAGTTTAAGTTGCCTTATCAGTAAATACAAGCAACCAGGACTTTTCAAAGGCACCATGGAAACAAACAGTCCTGTCTTCTCCTGGTTGCATAGCAAGATTTTATCCAATCCTGTCCCAAGCCCACACTGGGAAAGCATCAGAACACTAATGCAATCCACCCTGTTGCTATATTCACAGTGAGAGCTTGTCTAGTGTATTCGAGCAGCACCCATGAGGCACACAGGACAGGCTTTCCGTTCTTACAAACCAGAGTACAACCACCACCTGAAGTGGTAGTTCCAACCCTGAGTGACTTCGATGAAAGCACAGAGGGAGTGCGAAGTGTGGATGACAGCTGCGTCCAGGCACTGCTGTTGCCTCTTAGGAGTTCTACTTAATGTTCCTTAGAGGCCTGACTGCTTAACGTGTATGCTTTTTACAAAGTTCAATTTCATAATTGATAAATTAATTACATTTGCTTGAGGGAAAAACAGCAAACAAATTTTTCTGCCACATTCAAAGAGGAATTATGAAATACAGCCTCTGTCTTAAGACTCTTGCTGCATTTCACAAGCATCTATGTCCTCTGAACTGCCTGCTTATGCAATGCCCAGATTTCCTGTGCTACTCCATGACACAGTCAGGCTTCTAATCCATTCCCTCCTCCTTGCCATGGACAGCCCATGAGTGTGCAAAATGACTATAAACACTTATCATATATTAACATTAACTTATATGTAATAAAGCACATATTTTGATATTAATATTAACTTAAGAACCATAAGGAAGATGAAATGGGTGACAAAACAACATCCGGTGTGACATGTTGTAGAGCCAAATCTGAAGACTTTCTTGATTATGAGCTGCCCTAAATCATTCATGCCAGCTCTCTGCTTTACTATCATGGAAAATCTGGAGTTGACTGTGCTGTCATTTCCTATCTGAAGGGTTCTGAGCATAATGTGCAGAAGCAAAAGAATTTGAGGTAGAAGCTGGAAAAGAGAAGCAATTCAGAGCCCTTCAGTTTATCTTAACTAAAAAGTATTAGCTACTTTCCATCTCTGTTGTGCTTCCGAACAAAGAATCTCCCCAGGGAAAGTTGATTGATTTCCATGGTTCCTAAGAGCTCTTAGCATTTCCCTGGACAAATGATTATGATTTCATGGAATAAATCCCGTTGTTTTTCCAAATGATAAAACTGCAAATGTGGTTTGCTCTTGTGATACGCAGAATGGTTCTCATGATTGTGACAAAGTATACTGAAATCGTGTCATCTTTGTGTTTTAGCACCAACAAGGACAATCCAGACAGCAATTTTGTGAGTGTGCAAATCAACATCACTGCTGTCGCTCAAGTTGAAATTAGAGGGTAAGTGGTAAATCATTAAGTTTAGCATTTGTATGTAAAGACAAGATGAAACACTAGACAAAACCTACATGCAAGATTCATATTCAGTTATGATGGGTTTTCATCCTTTTCTACTCAGCATTAGCCCATCGGCAAGCAAAGAAAACACTGATAATAATTAAAGTCTAAAGATATCAAAGCAAGAGGTCACTTAATTATCCAGACTTAGATATTATCAACCAAACTAGAAAACCACTAATGAGAAACTAGATAAATAGATGGATGGATGGATGGATGGATGGATGGATGGATGGACGGATGGATAGATGGACGGATGGATGGACGATTGTCTAAATGAAAATCATCATTTACTATACATATTTTAACATGATTGCCATTTAACCTTGTCCGATCTCATCGAGTTTAAAACACTGTTAACATAGATGTGATGGTCAATGGCCCTGCATTGTGTATCCTGGTCTTTCCATCCATCCTGTTCTTTGAAGAAGGGTCCAATAAGTGGAGAGAGGAGAAAGATGATCAAGGGAAGCCTTTGAATGACTCCTAGCTGGAAAATCTTGTCTGGCAGAGAAAGAAACTGGACTTCTTATCTTACACAAATTTGGGTTTTATTGATTTTGTTATTTTAATTCTACTTTCTTCAAATCAATCACTTAGCTAAAAAAAGAAAAAGAAAAATCAACTGGTATTTTAAACCAAATTATCCTTGGGCTCCAGAATCTTGTTTGCTTTCCTTTCCCACAATTCCTGACTGTTGCTGTCTTCTCCAGGATGATAACTGTGGATCTTGGCATGCAGAGTCATTTCACTATGCGGGTACCCTCAATGTACAAGTCAGGGGACTGTGGCAACTAGAAAACACTGAAAGCTGAAATGTAAATATAGGCAATCTGTCTCCAGAGATCACCCCTAGAAATGGTGATTGTACCCTTCCTCTGAGATAGTCTTTTGAACCTTATTCTATGACCTTATTAATACATTTTTTGTGGCTTTTGATTCATAAGTGACTTTGAGACTTGCCCACCTTAAGCACTGATGTTTATAGCTTTATCATCTTATTGACACAAGAGTGAAATATTGTAAAATTCTGCCATAACCTATCCATTCTATGAACACTTGGAGCTTCCCCACCCCCAATTTTTAGAACTTTTTCATGCATACCTTCTGGTACAATGTGGAAGAATTTTAGCAAGAAATGGTAAGAAGAATTGTGATTTCAAGGTCAGAGAGTGTTCTATTTACTGTCCTGACTGATAAAAAATTATTTTTCAAGATTTTTTTTTTACCAAACCCCACTCCCAAAAGAACTGGATGAAAGTTTCCATTTCCTGTGTTAACCTCTAGCTCTCAGGGTGGTCTAGTTTTCAATTCTAAGCCTGCTGGTTGGAAAAGTAGTGTGTGGTTGAAGATCAACTTATAGTTCTCTGATTTCTAAGTGAAACTGAGGCACTTATTTTTGGGATTTTATTCTTCCTATCAAGGGAAATTCACATTCATTTTTGTACATATACCTATTAAAACAATTGACTTTTTTTACTAACAGGAATTTTAAACATTTATCTTGGAGAGGATGCTATGGAGCTCTGATTACAATTTTAAAACTCAGTTCTCACCTAGTATGTGGAATAAAACTGAGTTCATTAGTCACTGTGACCCACTAGCTGCCCCTTAGGGATTCATTTATGACCATGAATGGTCATAACACTAGACTATTAGAGAGATAGACAGTCTGTACAGATCTTTTCACAGTTTATTGGGTTTCCAGTTTGTTTTTAAAGTCAAGTTTGAGATATAAATTACATGTTGTAAAATTCACACTTTCAAAAGCCCAGTTTGTAAAGTTAGAATACCACAAGGCCATTGAAAATAGGGATTCATTTGGGTTCCTTTGTAGTCAGCCATTCTCCTATACCCTGGCATCTTGATCCATTTTCTGTCACTTTCTTTTTGCTTTTTTCTTTTTTTTTTTTTTACCCATTTACATCATTTTTATTAAAATATTAAAATATGATTATATCACTTCCCCCCTTCCCTTTCTTCTCTCCAACTCCTTCAGTGTCCTCTCCTTGCAACCTCTCTCATATCCCCTGCTCCACTTCCTCTCAAATTGATGGTCTCTTTTTCTTTTTTTTTTTTTTTTTAATAATTTATTTTTTATTTCTTCAAGTTACATCTCAATCACAATCCCCTCCCTACTCCCCCCTCCATTCCCACCCTTCCACCCTCCTCCCCCTCAGCCCCACCAATATTTTTAAAATTATGAGGCAAGTTAGTATGAAAGCTGAGTTAGATATAGAACTTTAAACTCATGGAGATGGTTAGATAGTAGAATGTTAAAGTCAGGTGCCAAATACATATGGACTGGACATTGGGAATGTATGCTAAGCCATATAACTCTTATAATCGTGGCCTATTTATTTCTGTTGTTTTGTATTGTATTTATAGTTATAAGAAAAAGAACCATTATTTGGACTGAAAGGGAGAGCTGTTGGGGGGAAAAATAAATACCTTAAACTAAAAAAAAAAAAAAAGAAGGTATTTTTGCTTTTTTCAAATGTCACAAAGTGAGCTCATTCATAGTGAGTCTGGCTTCTTCTAATTAGCATAAAGAATTTGAAAAACAGCCATGTTCTTGCATATATATCAGCAGTCTGTTTCATGTCACTGCTGGGAAGTATTTCATTGTATAGCCACTCAATGAATGATTCATTCACCATTTGGTGATCATATAGATTGTCTCCATTTTGTACCAATTAAGAATAAAGCTGCTATGGGTATTCACGTACAAGTCTTTTCTGGGACATTTATTTTTACAAATGGAGTCATATGGTAACTGTATGTTTGTAAGAGCTTGCCCAATTGTCTTGCAGAAGGACTGATCAGCTGAGTCATGCCCTCTTTGCATTCTTATTAGCAATGCAAGAGAGTCCCATGTGGCCCATCCCTGCCAGCATGTGAGATACACACACACATACACTATATATTATATATATACTAGTATAATAAATGTGGTTTTTAAGAGTCCATTTGTTTAATGACTAGTTATATTGCACGTCTCTTCCAAGGTTGTCTGCCACTAGTCTCTCCTTTTCCAATGAAGTAATTATTTCAATCTTTTATCCATTCATTATGGAATTGTTTGTCTTGTTACTGAGTTATAAAAATCCCTTAAACGTCCTGGTGAGAAATCACTTATCATATATCTGGCCTTGAAATAATTTCTCCCAGTGTGAGGTATGTGGCTCTATGTCTTGAGGTATGTGGCTCTATGTCTTCTTAACAATGGTTTTTTAAAAAATGAAAATCTATTAACAGATTTTTTTAATGGTTTGTATTCTTTATGTCTTAGCTGAGTAATAGTTGTCTCTCTGAAGTCACAGCAAGCTTTGTCCTTTTCTTTCTCCAATGTTAGTTTGTATGTGTAGGTTTATAGTTTCTTTTTTTTTCCTTTATTTTTTATTTCTTCAAGTTACATCTCAATCGCAGTCCCCTCCCTATTCCCCCTGCAGTCCCACCCTCCCACCCTCAACCCCCCATCCTCTTCCCTTTTTTTTTCTTTTAAGTTTAAGGTATATCTTATTTCCCCCTACAGTATCTCCTTTCAGTCCAACAAATGGCTCTTTCTCTTATAATAAATACAATACAGTACAACAGAGGTAATTAGGCCACAGTTATGAGGGTTATATGGCTTAACGTACATTCCCAATGACCAGTCCATATGTATTTGGTACCTGACTTTAACATTCTACTTTCTTTTTTTTTTTTTTTTTTGGTTTTTCGAGACAGGGTTTCTCTGTGTAGCCCTGGCTGTCCTGGACTCAATTTGTAGACCAGGCTGGCCTCGAACTCGCAAAGATCCGCCTGCCTCTGCCTCCCAAGTGCTGGGATTAAAGGCGTGCGCCACCACTGCCCGGCTAACATTCTACTTTCTAAACATCTCCATGAGTTTAAAGTTCTATATCTGACTCAACATTCATACTAATTGCAACACAATTTTAAAAGTATCTTCTTAGATGTATAACACTCTCTTGACTCCTAAACAACTCAAAATTTAATTATGAAACTCTATCTTTCTGTTCTTCAATCACCTCAGAGACCTGAGAGGGATAAATATATCTGATTTTATGGGAAGTACAGGGTCTGCAGCTTCCCAAACTAAGAAATGACGTACCAGTGGCTGCCTGGACAGTTCCCATTTTCTCTCCATACATTACAGCATTGATCTTCAGTCGTTTGGTCCCGCTTCTCTGACAGACATTGATTGTAGAGCAGGGGTTATGAAGGACTTACCTACCCTGTCTTAGCAGAACTAGGCTGTCGACTTACCTGCTTCCAGGTTTTGTCCTTTTTGGACAGCATTCTGTCTACAGTTGGGGCAAGGGGCTTTTCCTACCAAGAGATAGGCTTGCGACTAATTCAATCATCTCCCACTGGAGATTCTTCGATGCTCATCTTCTACTTGGAGGAGAATAGGGGGTGCTGTCAGGAGTTGATATGTCTTGATATAAAAAATTCTAAAGTTACGAAAACATCTTTGAATGCCATATTCTGCAGATCTCTTGAGGTTTTTGAAGAGGCCCTATCTATCTCTTCTATTAGGGTAAGCAGATGTTGCTTGTCTCTTAGCAGGTTTATTTCTGATTAGCTTAGCAAGTAACTACAATAGGCTGTCATAGTACCTAACAGAATGACTGGCTTGCATAACCATTAGTTTGCTTTTCTTAATTATCCTAAACAGTTCATGACAGTTAGTAGTAAAAGGCCGAAACATCACATTTCATTTTTTTTCTTTACTTCCTAACCCTTCCATCCCATTTCTCTGGGGTGGGGTGTCCTTATATAACAGTCCCTCATCTCAGTTGAGAGGTGGTATGAAGGCCAAGAGCCTCTTCATTCATTGGGGATCTATGAAGCAGTACCATCAGTGAAAAGTGTCTCGTTGCCTGGGAGAGAGAACTACTAAACAAACAAATCAATAAGCATACAATAGATAAAAAAGACTAAAAAATAGAAAAAAATATAACTAATATATAAAAAATAAATAAAAATTAAAAATTAAAAATAAGAAGTCTATGTCCAAGTTCCCTTTGGTGTGTTAGTTGTAGTATTGATACCTTCTACTATATAGCTAAAATCCTGCTATAAGTGAATAGATGCCATATGTGTCCTTCTGAGTCTGGGTTACTTCACTCAGGATGAGCTTTTCTAGTTCCATCCATTTGGCTGCAAATTGCATAATTTCATTGTTCCTGATAGCTGAATAATATTCCATTGTGTAGATGTACCACAGTTTTTTAACCCATTCTTCGTTTGAGGGACATCTGGGTTGTTTCCAGTTTCTAGCTATTACAAATAAGGCTGCTATAAACATAGATGAAGAAACTTCCTTATGATTCCATGAAGAGGCATTTGGGTGTATACCCAGAAGTGGTATGGCTGGGTCCTGAGGCAGAGCTATTCCAAGTTTTCTAAGATATCGCCAGACTGACCTCCATAGTGGTTGCATAAGCCTGCACTCCCACCAGCAGTGGAGTAGGGTACCCCTTTCTCCACACCCTCGCCAGAATGTGCTGCCATTTGAGTTTTTGATCCTAGCCATTCTGACAGGTGTGAGATGGAATCTCAGAGTCGTCTTGAGTTGCATTTCTCTGATGATTAAGGATGTTGAGCATTTCTTCAAGTGTCTCTCAGCCATTAGGGATTCCTCCTTTGTGAATTCTCTATTTAGCTCTGTCCCCCATTTTTGATTGGATTATTTGGTTTCTTGGCATTTAATTTCTTGAGTTCTTTGTAGATTTTGGATATTAGCCCTCTATCAGATGTGGGGTTGGTGAAGATTGTCTCCCAGTCTGTAGGCTGCCGTTTTGTTCGAATGACAGTGTCCTTTGCCTTACAGAAGCTTTTCAGTTTCATGAGGTCCCATTTATTGATTGTTGATATCAAGTCCTGAGCTGTTGGTGTTCTGTTCAGGAAGTTGTCGCCTTGATAGCTGAATAATATTCCATTGTGTAGATGTACTACAGTTTTTTAACCCATTCTTCGGTTGAGGGACATCTGGGTTGTTTCCAGTTTCTAGCTATTACAAATAAGGCTGCTATAAACATAGATGAGGAAACTTCCTTATGATTCCGTGAAGAGGCATTTGGGTGTATACTCAGAAGTGGTATGGCTGGGTCCTGAGGCAAAGCTATTCCAAGTTTTCTAAGATATCGCCAGACTGACCTCCATAGTGGTTGCACAAGTCTGCACTCCCACCAGCAATGGAGTAGGGTACCCCTTTCTCCACACTCTCGCCAGCATGTGCTGTCATTTGAGTTTTTGATCCTAGCCATTCTGACAGGTGTGAGATGGAATCTCAGAGTCGTCTTGAGTTACATTTCTCTGATGATTAAGGATGTTGAGCATTTCTTCAAGTGTCTCTCAGCCATTAGGGATTCCTCCTTTGTGAATTCTCTATTTAGCTCTGTCCCCCATTTTTTGATTGGATTATTTGGTTTCTTGGCATTTAGTTTCTTGAGTTCTTTGTAGATTATAATTTCTTTTAAGTCAGTTTTTGTGGTTGGTGTGAGGTAAGGCTAGAGTGCATTTCCATCATGAATATCTATTTCTTCTTGAACTGCTTGTTGAAAAGTCCATAACATCGCCCTTTCACTGCTTTAGCACTTTTTAAACAAAATCATTTTTTCAAATGTGAGATTCTAGTCCTAGATGTTTTACTCTGCCATATAACACTCATAAGTTTTGAAATGGAGGAACATATCTTCATGTTTTGGCAAGCACAATAGTGACATTTTTGTTGATTTCCTAGAATTTTTTTTTTACATATTTATGTTGCCTGTGAACAAAAATAGTTTTCCTTCTTACTTTCCAAACTGTGTGAACATAAATTTAGCCAACTACAGAGTTAAGGATCCAAAAAAAGACCAGTGTCCTCATTTTTTCATTGTCAAATTGACACAACCTTGTCACCTGGGAACAGGAATCCTCTACTGAAGAATTGCCACAATCAGATTGGCCTGTGCCATGCCTGTGAGTGGTTGACTGATGACTAATGTGGGTGGGGCCAGCCTCCCTAGACCATCCCTAGATGGGTGGTCTGGGCTATATAAGAAATCTAGCTGAGCAAAACCTTGTGAACTAGCCAGTAACATCCCTCCATAGTCTCTGCAATCTCCGTTTCAGTTTCTGCTGGAGTTCCTACCCTGACTTCTCTCAGTGATAGATGGCTACCTGCGAATATAGGCTGATATAAACCCTTTCTTCCCAAGTTGTTTTTGGTCAGAGTATTTTATTGAAGTGACAGGGAGCAAACTAGAAGCATCATCACTTCTAACATCAGCTGCTTATAGAGCTCATGTTCACAGAAATAGGTTACTACTGGGGGAAAATCAGATTAAGGTCACCAAAGGAAGAAGGCTATAAGAGGAAACTGGACAAGTGCCAAGCACTGGCTTCTTTTTGTCCTTGTCTGGAGAGTAGGACCTATTTCTTCCCAGTATTGATGTGTAACAACATGCAGGGAGTACCATCTGCCATGCCCCAAGCCTTGGGGCAAGTTTCATTAATCCTTTATAAAGGGGAATTATTGATTGCCAGCCTGGCTAAGTGAGCTCCATCTCCAAGTTGACTGAAATGATATGACCAAAGCTTCCATTCAGTCTTTCACTATTGATCTTTCTGGTTTTGACCACCTCACAGTAAGTCTTCTTGTTGGGATATCTAGTGTGTCCCAAAGCCTCAGGCATACCTGTCACTTTTGGAAGCCATAAAGTTATATCTTAAAAATTATTCTGAAGAAAATGAGGACAAAGACCAGACCTCTTCTTGGACAAAGTTGAATGCCCTTCTTTTGTTTTTCTTCTCTTATAGCAAAGTCTAGGCTCACTAGTTCAAGACTGAATAGATGTGGTACAAGGAGACATCCTTGCTTTGTTCTCACTCTTAAGAGTCATTCAATCATTCACATTTAGTCTGATGTTAACTTTATGGTTTTCATAATTGACTTTTATCAAGTTCTGGCTGTTCTGTTTTAATTTTTGTTTATTTTGTTTTGTTTTTGGTTAAGAACACTGCTAGAATGAATATGTATTGAATTCTGTCAAATACTTTTCCTGTGCCTATGAAGATGATTAGATAGTTCTGTCTTCATCTCCATGGGTCCATGAAAATTGTAAACTGATAAATTCTCCTTTTGAAAGTTTAACTAAGCTTGCTTTCTGGAGATAATCTAGACTTGAACTTGCTAGAATTGTGATAGTATCTTTCACATTTATGATTATGAGAAGTATTGATATAATTTTCTTACAGTATCTTTTTTTTCATCTAGTGTTAGGGGATACTAGATTCATTACATGTATTAGAAGCATTCTTCCATCTAAGGGTTCCTACCTACCTAGCATCTCTCCAGCTTCAGCAGAAGCACATGGGTTTTTTTCATGCCTGTAGGATTTATCAACACTCTTACTTGTATTTCTACAAGACCACCCTGTAACAGGCATTCACTATTTTGTGGGTTCTTCTTTATTCCACCCTCTCCCACCCCTTTTCTTCTTCCCTTTCAATCCCCTAATACTAGATATAAGGGGGAAAAGGGGATATAGAGGAAAAGAAAGAGATCCCTGAGTAACGTCAGGGGTTGGAAAGGAGTTGACATTATTATTAGACTTCTTCTTGCTGATTAGGGGCATTGAGCTCCTTGGGGCAAGTTTGATCTTCACTGTTAGGATACCTAATTTCTTTTTCTTGTTGTTTCTTCTTTGAACTTCTGTGGCTTTTTTTTTTTAAGAAACCAAAATTCTAAAATTGTCACTATACCTCCCTTCAGGAGATGCACTGTGCCTGCTGAAATTTGTAACTGAGTTCGTCCTCTGTCCCACCCCCTTGGCTTCTCTTGCTTTCCTCCTACTGAGGAAGTGTTCTCCAGCTTGAGTTTTTTGTTATTAGCTCCCTCTTGAAGCCCTCTGTTCCACCAAAGCAAGAAGGCCTGATTTCAGGGGAGCCTGGGTTGCCCTCTGGCCCCTCTCTTGACTTAGATTTATGCATGCTGTTTAAGTCCACTGACGTATTGCTTCTGTGCCTCTCAGGGACAGAGCCATCCTCTTCTATTTTTACCTTGTTCTGGGGAATGAACAAGACTCTTACTTCTACTTCTACAACCACACCTGGCCCCACACCTGTCTTTCTGTTTCTTTTCCTTTTTGTCTATTTTTCCCTCATGGGTTTGATATTCTCTCTCTCTCTCTCTCTCTCTCTCTCTTTCTCTCTCTCCTAGTTCTATCTAGAAATTCTATCTTTGGAGATTTTTCATTTTTCCTTGTAGAAATATTAGCACCATTAGTACCATATATTTTTCTTTAATTATGACTTTATTCAAGGGCTAGAGAGATGACTCAGTCAGTAAAGTGTTTGCAATGCAAGGATGGCAACCTAAGATCCATTCCTTAGCACCTACTCTACAAAGCAACTTGTGTATGCATCACTATAATCTTAGCAGTGTGGAGGTAGAAACAGGAGGACCACTGGGGTTTGCTAGCCAGTCTGTCTTTTGCAATCGGTGAGCTCCAGTTTCTGTCAGAGACCCGTTGAAAAACTACACTGGAAACTGATAGAGGAAAACCCCTGAACTTATCACTGGGATCCACAAACATATACAGACACAAGAATATATATATACACAAGTCACAGGATACACCACAAACACACCCTTGAAAAAATGACTTTAGCAACATTCTAAACCGTGCTCTGTTGGGCTTCTTATAACTCTGTTCTAAATATTTTCTAACTTGCTTTATGATTTTTTCCCTCTAATTCATCTGACTCAGAAAAGTGACTTGTTTGAAATATAGTGATGTGGAGTTAATATTGTTTTATTTGTTGAGTTTTAATTTCATTCCCTTGTCTCTTTCTCAAAGAAAAGAGCTACTGTTTTAAAAGCTAAGAAAAGGAAATGTAGCATTAAATTTTACTGTCTTCTTTTCAAAAATACCACTAGTATTGATGAACCCTTGCTTCACCCCCTATGTTTATGTTAGAGTTTTGTTATGTTATGTTTATCTAGAGTTTTGTCATTGTTTGTTTAGTTGGGTTGGATTTAATGTATTTGTTTGGTTTTTCACAGTGTTGGCGATTGAACCTAGGGCCTTGGACATGCTAAGTAATGCTCTACCATACATCTTTCTTTTTAAAAGTCTTTCTACTTTTCCTTTTGAGGCACAATTCACTAGGTTTCCAAGATGGACTTCAAACTCACTCTGTCACCTTTGAACGTTGAATCCTGCTGCCTCAGTCTCTTGAGTAGCTAGTTATAGGCCTGTGAGTAGCTAGGCTTACAGATCAGTGCCACCAAATCCCCCATAGTTCATTTTAGTTTTGTTAATCAGAAACTATAGGAACCAAGCTGAGCATAGAAGCTTTAATCCCAGCACTTGGAAGGCAGGGCCTGATGGATCTCTGAGTTCGAGGCTAGCCTGATCTATAGGAAGAGTTCAAGGACTGTCAATGCTATACAGAGAAACCTTGTCTCATAAAACCAATAAATTAATAACAATAATAACACATATATGAACATTTTGTAATTCTAAATTTAAATTGCTTTGTAAATAAAATCAAATTGGGGAAAAGTTTTTCATATTCAGTAATGTATAAGTAATGCCAAGGCCATTGAAGGGCTGACTGTGACTGCCTTCATTCTCACACATTCATATTATGAGATTAATGCCTTCACATGAGTTTCTACCATCAGTCACAATGAAAAAGGAAATTTCTATTCATTGTTGCCAGCAATCCAAACAAGTAATTAAAACTGAGTTTCTCATGTGGATACAGTTGTTTTAATTGCTACATTAATGTCCAGCAATTGACCACAGTTTATTCTCTGACAGTGTAAAAGTTCTTTTTGGCCATATCACATAGCAAAATCTTTTCCTCTGATTATGCTTTTAAAACACTGGTTCCAGTGTTTAATACTGAAAGAAACAAATAGTTTATGTGTTGAAGATCTATGTCCAGCCTTTAGAAAAATCTAATTTTCTTTTGGCCAATGGTGTTTATTCTTAGCTACTTTATCATGCACTATGTTAAGCCCATTTTTATTTGCTGCTGTTTTTATAGTTTAGAAACAATCTTAAGTAGAGTTTCTTGAGTGGTAAAAGTACTTAGAACTGTTCCATTTGATTCAGTACACATGGCATCAACATTGTCTTTCAGCCAATTGGCATACAATTCATTAGAGCAAAGGATTGACTTAACACAGACCTGCATGAGGTAAACTTAGTCATCAGAGACACCACCAAATATAGTGACTTCATGAGGAACTACTGAAATACACAACCTTTTAAAAATAATCCAATGGAGTAGGTTGTATCAAAAGAGGAAGCAGGGCTCAGAAGATGGCTCACCAACTAATGCACTTGCTGCCAAGTCTGAAGATCCAAGCATTATACTCAGAACCAAAACCAAAATGGTGGAAAGAAAGTACTGATTCACACACGCTGCTATGTCAATACACACACACACAGACACACACACACTCACACAGACACACACTCACACACAAAGACACACACACACAAAGAGAGAGAGAAGGAAAGAGGCAGAGGAGAGAAGGAAAGAGACAGAGAGAGAGAGAGAAGGAGAGAAGGAAAGAGACAGAGAGAGACCACACACACAGTTTTAGGGTTTCTATTGGTATGAAGAGACACCATGACAACTCTTACAAAGTAAAACATTTAATTCAGAGGTTTAGTCCATTGTCGTCATGGTGAGTAGCATAGCAGCGTGGAGGCAGACATGGTGCTGGGGAAGTAGCTGAGAGTTCTACATCCAAATTGGCAGGCAGCAGGAAGACAGAGTGACACTGGGCCTGGATTGAGCATCTGAAACCTCAAAGCCCACCCCTGGTGATACACATCTTCCAACAGGGCCACAACTACTCCAACAAGGCCACATCTCCTAATAGTACCACTTCCTATGAGCCTATAGAGGCCATTTTCATTCAAACACACAGATATACACACACACACACATACACACACCACAAAATAAATAATAAAAGAAAAAAAAATTTAAAAAGAGAAAAATCGTGAATAACCAAGGCCTATATAGGATACTGTCCATAGCAAGTAGGGTCAACATTCTTCAAGATGAAAAAGAAATGTTCTTTGCTATTTGAGACTGATAGAAATTAAAAACAAATCCTATTTGGAAAAAAAAAAAGCTCACGTAGTATAACCAAATCTTTTGTTTTGAAGTTCCTGACAACAAACACACTTCAACTTATCAAAACTCCTTTTCATCCCAGAAAAAAATTTATTCCCAGAAATTAGAAGCTCAAGTTTACACAAAAGCTTCCATATAAATGTTTATAGAAATTTATTTGTAATAACCCCAAATTGTAAACAGCCCAAATGGTTTTCAGTGAGTCAATGGTAAACACACCATACCATACAATATTATTCAACAATAAAGAGGAATGGACCCTTAATAGATGGAACAGTCTGTAAGGGAAAAAATGTTTGGAGTTTCTAGAAGCTGCAGTAATTACTGAATACTCCTAAAGCAACGTTTTAGATCCATATAGGCATGCACTCTGTTGAAATTAATTTTAGCTAAAAATCGGGGGATTCTTTCAAAGATGCCTTTTCCCGATAAAATTCTAGAAAGCCATGTCTTTTAGCACCCTACCTTGGGGGCTGGGGAGTGACTCGATGTCAAGTGTTTGTTGGGCACTAATGAGGACCTGAGCTTGGATCCTCACAACCCATGGAGAAAGCTGTGTGTGGCTGTGGAAACCCCTGTAACCCCAGCAGGGAGCAGCAGAGACGGGTGGATTCCAGGGCTTGCTGCTTGGCCAGCCAGCATAGCCAAAACAGTGAATGCAGAGTGAGCTGACCTGTCTCAAATATTAGGTGGAGGAGCAACGAGGAGGACATTTCAACATCAAATGGCCTCTACTTCCTCCAGGAGAGAGGAGTACATACAAGCACATGTGCACACATGCACACCCCACCCATGCACGCATGACGCCACAAACTACATGTCACTCATCAAGTATGTCTGTGTGTATACTGCAAATGTCAAGTTAATTTCATATGTAGCTTATTGAAACACTTATCCCCACATCTCTTGCCCCTTGAGTTTTCTGTAAAACAACTCTATGCCTTGGTTATACTTGATCCTGTCTGCTGAGAGTCTGGTTCTGTTCCCTGCAGTAACAGGAAGCAAAGGAATCAAGAAAGAAGGAACATATACAGAGCAGCCACTCTTCTATGCAGACATCTTTAACCAGAAACTATTTCTTCCCACCTGGATATTGAATACACCTCACAGGAGTCTAGATGTATTTACACGCCAACACACACACACACACACACACACACACACACACACACACACACACACAACCTATTTCTTACTTTGGGTTAAAGCAGGGATCATATAACCTCTATGCACAGAGCTACATACACATACTTACAAAGAATAGATAGTAGGCTTTATAAATGTACATGTGTGTATGTGTATTCAGTTGTTCATGTCCATTCAAGAACGTTCTCTACTCTGCCCCCTAGTGTCCAAGATATGCAAGACTGTAAAACAGTGACTATTTTATAGACCAGTATATAAGAATGTACAGTGCCTCTGAGTCTCCACTATTCCCTCGGTCATTTCGCCGAGCCTCACCATCAGTGTCTTACTGTATGTCGGACATATCTTCAGATAACCAGATATCAGTTTGCTTCGTCTGAAACCAGTGTAACCATATATTAATATGCAATAAAGACATCCTTAGCAGGGATTACATCAGTAATCAACTTAATATTCCATATTCCAGAGTGTCCCACCCTCCACAGATTGTTCTGCCCATCCACAACTGGCAACCGGAAGAGGAACCCCACAAAGAGGAGGAAGTTGGTCCTTTGGTTGAGCATATTTACGAGGTAGCTATTTCTTTTTTAATTACTATTCTATTAATTTGCACGTCTGAGAGTTTTACCTGTGGTGTGTGCCTCTGGAGGCTAGATGGTGGCATCGGATCCTCTGAAACTGGAGTTATGGATGGTTGTAAACTGCCTCGTGAGTGCTGGGAACTGAATTAAGGTCCTCTGGAAGAATAGCCAATGCTCTTAACTGTTGGGCCATCTCGTCAGCCCAAAGTAGTTGTTTATTACATTACATTTTTTGAGGTTTTACTCATATAACTCTTTACTAATAAGAACTTCATAGAACCTCAGGTCCAAGTCTAAGGTCCAAACTTTGTAGCTTGTGCTATTATACCAACATTTTGTGATGGCTGCCGATGAGTGCCCAACCTTAGATATGGCCACTCAGTCCTCAGTTGTAAGATCTATTACCTGGCAAGAAACATTTTATCTTATTATGTGATCTTTCAAAAATACTTTTACTTGTTCTCCAATTAATATTTGGACAGCCTAAACATTAAAAAAAAAAGCCTACCTTCTTTGATTGTATTTCTTCCTTCCCTTTTCTTTTCAAATTTTCAGATACCCTTGAAATTACTTACATATAAACTAAAGTTCATTATGTATAAGGTACTATTAGAATACTTTATGAATAATTCATTACTGTACTAAGATATAGATATAATTTATGAGCCAAGAACATGATAGACTATTTTTTCTTATTATTTGTGTAACTGAAATCAGAAATGAATAATTTATTCTGAGATCTGAAGTATTCCATGGATTAGTAAACTCTCTTCAGAGGCAAATAGCAGCCCCCAGAAAGAGCCTGATGTTCTTTTTCCACACAACGTGCTAACCTGTTAATAGTGAGATGGTTTATTAACATGTTACCTAAAACATGTAAATTTTTAATGGGAAAAATAAACATATAATAGAGGGCTTAATTTATAGCAGTTATTAGGGTCTTTCTTTAAGTTGATGCTACAGTCATCTAGTAATTCCTTTTAGGGGGCCCAGCATGGAATTTCCAAAAAATTAAGTTCCAAGAGACTTTCTGGTTGAGGTCCTTCTCCATTAATTGTCTATTCATTTGTGGTTCAGAGTATAACTTCATTTCTTTTCTTTTCTTTTTTCTACTGAAAATAGATTTTAATACAATATATTCTGATTATGGTTCACCCCAACTCCACCCAGTTCATCGTCCCTTCCCCACACACCCAAATGCACATCCTTTCTTTCTCTCACTCATTAGGATACAAACAGGCATTTAAAAATAATGATAATAAAACTAAATTCAAACAGACAGAAGAAAAAGAGACAAAGAAAAAGCTCAAGAAACACATATAGGCAAAGAAACATATACATTTGCACATACAGAAAACCCATAAAAGTACAAAGCCAGAAACCATAGCATATACACAAAGGGCCTTAAGTGGAAACAAGCAAGCAAAAACCCCCAGACAAACCATTATAAGATGAACCTCAAAATGCCATTGATTTCATCTTGTGTCACCCACTGCTGGGCATGGGACCTACCTTAAGAGTGGTTTCCCTACCCAGTGAGACTCCAATGGAGAAAACTAGTTTTCCTTTGTAAGTAGTTGTCAATTGAATATAGCTTCTGGGTTAGGGATGGGGGCTCATGTCTACTTCCTCTCTCAGCACGGGGGTCCCACCTGGCAACGGCCTGTACAGGGCTGTGCACACTGCCACAGCCTCCAAGAGTTCTTATGTGTATCGATCCTGTTGTGTTTGGAAGCCTTTGTTTCCTTGGTGTCCTCTATTCTGCCTGGCTCTTCCTCAGAGTTCCCTGAGCCTTTTGCCGGGAAGGGAGTTGACGGAAGAGACATTCCATTGAGGACTGAGCATTCCAAGGCCTCCTCACTCTGTGCATACCGTCTAGCTGCAGGTCTCTTGTGTTTGCTCCCATCTGCTGCAGGCGGAAGCTGCTCTGATGATGGCGGAGCGAGACAGTGACCTATATGTATAGCAGAGTGTCATTCAGAGTCACTTTGCTTCTGAAGATGACTTTCACCTCAAATGACAAGAATGGTACTTTTTTGTTGCTGTAATAGGACACACTAACAACAGTGACTTAATGGAAGATGGCTTGTTTTAGCTTACAGTTCCAGAGGTATACAGTACATCATGGCAGGAAAGATATGGCAGCAGGCAGGGAGCACATGGTGGCAGGAACAAGGGTTAGTTGGCCGCACTGCACCTGAACTAAGGAGTCAGAGAGAAATGCATGCATGCATGCTCAGCCCACCTTCTTCATTTTATACAGCCCCGGGGTGAATAGTCCTGCCTACAATTAAAAAGGAGCCTTCCCGCATCAGTACAACATCAAGATAATCCCCCATAGCCCCAGAGACCCATGCCTCAGGTGAATATACCTTCTGTCAAGTTGACAAATAACCTTAACCATCACAAAGGGCCATGAAGACCTTCTCCTAGGTTAGCAATGAAGACATTCCCAAACTTGAGCTATTCATCTATGGGAAAGAAGTGATAATGTATTGGCACAAAAATTTTCTTCGTCAGTATAAGAAGCCCTGGCCTGAGCTTAAGCTCTTCTGCTAACAAAAGGACAGCCCTGTCCCAACATAACTTGTCAAGAACTTCACACAGAGAAAAATAGCAAGCTGTTGGACCATTTGTTAAACCATGTGAGCCAAGTTCCTCTTAAAAATAGTAAAACTTCAAAGTTTGGGAAAAAATGTTCAGATTCAATCGTTTGTGTACAGCTTTGCTTCTGGGATTAGCATAAATATTATAAAAGTTTAAGTAGTCACAAGATGGCCAAAAAAAAAAATCACTGAATATCTCTTACACGCTAATCTCATCTCATAGTATGCTATGTTAGTGATTGCCATATTCCTTTCCTGATGTGAATTAAACAGGCCGTCAAATACCAAAAGCAGAAAACACGTTGCTTTATAGATTATGATTATAATCGTCAGAACTGAGGAAGCAAAGATCGCTACTAATTTTGCAAAGAATTTGTAAACTCACAATACCTTCTGATGTGTTTGGGAGTGCAGTCTGTCTCCTCCAAGTTGAATTACTATGTTTAAAATGCTCATCTTCATGAGATGTGGCCTTCCTTTCTCTGGGATTTGCTAATGTAGCTAGTCAGTTTGCTCCAGGGATCTCAACTTTCAAACATGCACTCACAGAGAAGTGTAGAGCGCACAGACCATCTTTGGTGATTGATGGGTGGCTATTTTCCCAGAGGGTGAAAGAGAGTGTGTCACATATGGTTGCAATTGACAAGTCAGTAGTCAGGCAGGAGGAGGCAAATTCCAATGTAAAGAAACATTTGCTGCATTTTGGAAGCATATAATTAAAATTGCATTTGTAGTGCTACCATTAAATTTACGTAAATTCAGGGTAAACATAGCGGTGATTGCACACAATGAGTATAGATTGAGCCTCTCTAATCTAACGACAAAAATATTCTACAAAGTCAAATTGTTTTGAGCATTTACATGATGCTTGTTACAAACAGAAAATACCACACCTGACCTCAAGGGACAGATCGTAGGCAAAACACAAGCAAGTTAAAAATATTTATAATGGGGTGGGCAGTTGGCTCAGTGGGCAAAGCCCTTGCCATGTGAGTGTGGCAACCTGCATGTAATCCAAGTGTTTAGGAAGCAGAGAGAAGAGATCCCTAGGGCAAGCTGACTAAGTACGTGAACCCCATATCAGTGAACTCTGACTTCAACTAAGATATTATCTCAATACATAAGGTGTAGAGGAATCCAGGAGGACAACTGATGTCAATAGCAGGCCCCCACAGGCACCTGAACATGCACACACACCCACTTTAAGTAAATAAATACATAAATATATTATAAGTTTGCCTTTGAGCTATGCATAATAAGATATGAATGAAACATCGGTGAATTTGTGATTACAGTAGATTCTCACCCCTAAGACTTTGCATTCTATATGTGCAGTATTCTGAAGTTTAAAGTACTTCTGGTCCCAAGAATTTGGGAAACCTATGCTGAGAGCTTCACAAACTGAGTCTCCCCTGATTATCTACAATACCCTGATTTCAGAGCTCGCCCTGCCTAGATTCTGTGTTCAGTTTCCTAATGCTGTAGTTAAAGCTAATAACACATGCTTTTCAAAACAGATGCATGATAGACAGGGGTGGACCTTTTCATTCCTTAGTGTGTCTGTCACCTTCTTGCAGCTGCACAATATTGGACCCAGCACCATCAGTGACAGCATTCTGGAGGTGGGCTGGCCATTCTCTGCACGGGATGAGTTTCTCCTCTATATTTTTCATCTTCAAACTCTGGGACCTCTACGATGCCAAACAAATCCTGAGATCAACCCACAGGACATAAAGGTAGGAATGGGGTCTAACCAGTGGCTTGATGCTTGGGAGATCGTTGAGCAGAACTTTTCTCTTGATTTTAAAGGGCCTAATGTAGTCTCGGCCTGAGCAAATGTTTACTGTTCACAGTAACCTGTCAGTTATCGAGCCTCTTTCAGTGGGCACCTTTTATAGATTGTTTGATCAATAATGCAACCAAACCAAAATCATAATTAGGTATGTCACATTTGGAAGCATTAACATAAAATTCTATTTAAAAAAAAATTTTTTTGGTGTATTGACCAAAGACGTGAGGATCTTTGCCAACGTGGGCTCTCCCAGCTGTTGTCAATACAAGTGGTAAAATGTAAGGATTTGCCAATGCCCTGAGAACCCCCAGATTGGAATGTTGGGAGGCGGGCCCCTCAGTAGTAAAACCTCACAGAGAAGCCCAAAGTGATGCAGTACAGATTCTAAATGTTTTCTGGGGGTCTAGCAGCAAGTGCGGTCAGGGAGCAGCCTGGGGAAGTCTATGGTACCCTCGATCTATTAGAATGTAGAGTCAGGGCAGGGCTTAAGAAGTCTATTAGAAGCTGAATCAGAAAGGATCCCTGGACATGTATTAGAAGGCAGGATCGAAGCAGAGCCTGTGGGACTAGAGAAAGTATAATAGGCCTGACACAAGGGTCTATAACCAGGCTGGGTCAGGGCATGGAAGAGCAGGGGCTTCAGTGGAAGGAGCCTGGGAGTCCACTGAGAGCAGGCTGTGGAGAGGGCCTGAGAGTCTCCCTCTCTACTTGGTTCTACCTCTTGTCCAAGCAGCTTGTCTGCTGCCCAGTTGTTCATCACCAAAGAGCCCAAGTGTCCTAAAGGCAGATCCCATCCAGAGTAAGGTCTAAATTTGGCTTTAAGTTCCTTCTGGAAAGTGAAGAAATGAAGTAACATAAGCTCTTGAAAATGTCACATTTACATGAACACAAAAACAAAACTTTGTGAACTGGATGCTGTCCTCAGAAGACAACCTCTTTCAGGAACACTTTCCTCATAGCTACAAGGGCCCAGTGTCTCTGGTGCAATTCCTGAACCACAGACAGAGCCATCTAGGACCTAGCCACAGGCCTGGGGTCACTGCCACTGTGAATGACTTCCTTTTTCACCCCAAAATGCTCTGTATGTAGAGGCAAAAGAATCAACAGGAGGTTCCACAGTAGAGGGCATAAGGGATAGTAAACCTTCCTCTTTATGACGCAATAATAAATAAAGTCATTGTGTGTCACGAAATTATTTTAAATGCTTCCTGGAATTCTTGTCTCATTTCCTCTTTCTTTCCCCTTCATTATGATGATTTTTGTCTTTGGGGACAACAACTTACTAAAGAATAATGTCTTCAAATGCTAGTGTATAGCATTTAAGTAACTCAGATCTTCATACATGCACCCTGATTTTAACATATCTCACACACAGAGTCTTGAATCACATGC
>CAJQZJ010009351.1:6853781-6871362 GCA_907164525.1 Lophiomys imhausi | reverse complement strand
TTTTCCCTCTGTGGTAAGTTAACAATCATTTTCAGTGACAGGGACAGAACTAACAGATAACTTGCATTAAATGTTGACAGATTCATGCAAACTGAGTGGTAGCGTATACTAAGCACCTAGCGTCCTCTGCTTCTTACTTATTTTCAGAGTACTCATAAACTTACATGAAAAATCTACCCAAGGCTAGGAAATTCTTTTAATGCAACTTAATTATGCTTCTTAAAAAAACAACTTTTAATCTGTGCAACTGAATATAAGATTTTATGACAGTATGAAGCAATACCTCCCTAAAATAGCTTAATTGGAATACTGTATGAATTCCTAACATGTGGGAAAGTGGAATGTCATTACTTTTAGGTTTTTAACATATTTTATAAGTTATTATAAGTTATAACATATACTCTACTCATGTATATGAGTGTTTTGTCTGCATATATGTATGTACGTATACTACAAGCATTCTGGGTACCGGCTGAGGTCAGAGAGACCATTGGGTTCATTGGAACTGGAGTTGGGGATGGTTGTGAACTACCAGATGGGTGCTGAGAACAGAAACTGGTTTGTCTGGAAGAGCAGCCAGTGCTCTGAACCCCTGAGCCATTTCTCCAGCCTCTTTCATATACTTTAATGACATTTAATATGTCCCCAGAGAAATTTCAAAAACCCTCTTATTAATAAGTAGACATTAAAATAATAAGGTAGGGCTATCTGTATGCAAATTTTTCTTTTCTTCATTTTAAAATTTACAGTGCTAAAGAATATTTATTATTCTTAGACAATTTCATACATGTACACAACATACTTTGATCATGTCCAATTCCAACTTCCCTCATCCCACTTTTGCCTGGAAGCATGCCAACACACCTTGCTCCCATCTTATATCTCTCTCTCTTTCTCTTTTACTTTCATTTTTTGCATTATATTTTTGCTATTTTAAGATAATATATATTTTAATTTATCTTATAATATATTTTGATCATATTCTTTCCTCTCCTCTAACTTCTGCTAGATCCTCCTAACATCCTTGTCCACCAAACTTCATTTTATTTTTCTCCTTCAAAATAGAAAATCAAAACAAACAAATTAAAAAAAAAGACCAAAAAACCCCCACCAAAACAAACAAAGAGAACACACAAAAACATGGAGTCTATTTTGTTTTGCCAGCTACTCCTGAGCAAGTGGCCTTAGAGTACAGTTGATATCCAGTGTTTATTAGAGAAAAATCAGTTTTCTCTAATAGACTGATTCTCCAGCAGGTATCGATTGCAAAATAACTTCTTGGTTAGGAGTGGGACTTTGTGTCCTTTTCCTCTTCTCCTCCTTTTTCTGGCTTGAACCTGTGCAGGTCTTGTGGGTGCTGTCACAGTCTCTGTGACCTCATATGTACGTCAGCCATTTTTCAGTCCTGTTGTGTCTGGGAGACATTGTTTCTTTGGAGTCATCCACCACCTCTGCATTTTGCAGTCTTCTAGCAGCCTTGGGGAAGGGAGTTGATAAAGATGTCCTGGTTTGTACCGAGTACTCCAGAGTCTCTCCCTCTGCACATTCTCTAGTTGTGTCGTCTCTCCATCTAATGCCAGGAGAAGCTTCTCTAATGAACAATGCATTGTTCCTGTTAGATGTCCTTTCACAACCCTTTTAAAAAAGAAGCTTCCTGAATCTCATTAGTGCTGCGCATGAGCATGGGGTCATTCACCAGAGCATGGGCAGTCTACCAGTGGCCACATTTCCAAAGAAAAATGACAACCTACCCCAAAGTCATTAACTGCCAATATTTCATCATCTAAGGGTGGAGCCTCAGGACTCCTTCTCCATCCATGCTGGGATTTTAAGTGGTTTGACCTTGTGTAGTTCTTGTGCAGGCAACCATAGCTGCATTGAGTCCATGAGTACAATGGCCTTGTCATATTAAGAGGACAGCATTCCACAGCACCTCTCCTCATCCTACAGCTCTTACACTCTTTCCACCTCCTCTTCTGTGATGTTCCCTGAGCTTTGGGACCTAGAGATACTAGAAGTGGGTCAGTTGATGGTACAGATTTCCCATTTAGGGCAGAGCACTCAATAGTCTTTTTGTTTTTTTTTTGTTTTTTTTCCTTTTTGTCCACACATTGACCAGCTATGAGTCTCTGTATTAACTATGGCCTATTCTGCAATGTCTTAAATAGGAAATTGCAAGATGGTGACTGTCTCATGAACATCCATGTCCATGATCAGTTCATCTTCTTCCACCATTCACACAATTTCCTCTTAGTCACCTCCCTCCATTTCTGTGCTCAGATACAAATTCTAGTCAACTCGTCCTCTTTCTGCTGCACTGACTTACGACTGAAAAGACTTCTGTCTTTGCTGTCTAAGTGCAATCTTCTAAGTGGTTTTTCTGCTAGCTTTTATTATTTCCTTTTGTTCTGCTGTGTTTTGGTACAAGTTCTCACTATGCAGAACAAGCTGGCCTCAAACTCTCCATTCTCCCACCTCGGACTCCTGGCTTCTTAGGTTATGGGATGTACCACTGTGCCTGCTTCCCTCACATACTAATGGAGAAGAAACTGTCTAGATTTCCTGAGAAGCATTTCTAGGCCACCCACTACAGGAAACCAGAGCCACCAAATATAAAGCCTTTGAAATGATCTAGATATCCTCTTAGAGCCTACCAAACGTTGACACACTTTCCAGATTCCCTCTATAAAAACCTATCCCTACCTAAATACTCAACATCACATAGCAAACAAATAGTTTTTCTACTTTTTATAATCAGTCATATGGCCATTGTCCTGGACATTATTATTTTTATTACAAATACAGAGTTTTATGGCATCAAAACCATATTGAAGCTTAAGTAGATTTTTTTTTCTTTTTTCTTCTTTTTTTGTGGACTGGCTTGAGTACTGAGTTACCATTTAAAACATGATTTTTAAAGAGAAATGCTTCTTTAATGCCAAATATCTCCCCAAACCTTCTGAAATTTGACCTGTGTGCAAACAAAGACTTGTTCCAAATTCAACACAAGCCTTAAAGTCTTCTCACATGTGGAGAAGGTCCAGTAAGTCTGACCCTAACAGGGCTTAGTTTTCATAGTAGGAGCTGGCTATTCTATCAAGTTACTCTAGTGTCTCCCAGGTTTGAAGAAGGGTCACTGAATGCCTTTATAAGCCACCAGCATAATAATTCTAACCTATGGTCACTTTAGGCAACAATGAACAAACCATCTGATCCACATTCACCTCACTTGTTGCCCAAATACAGACCATCAGCATCCAAGGTAGGATAGGACACACAGACACCACTAGACAATGGTGCATTCTTTATTTTTAATTTAGATGTCTACATCACCCTAGGCTTCATGGAGATTCACTCAGCTTGGTCTGTCAAACCTCAGAGTCTGAAGAGACGTAGAAATGTGAAGAAAAGAAACAGAGTGATACAGCCCCTATTTTTCTCACTCAAGGAAGCCAATGCTCAGCTGAGATCAACACAGAGCAATGGAAGTGGGATAGACTCATTCACTCTACTTGCACATTGGCCTCCAAAAGTTGGGGTTCTGTTATGCAATGACACTTTTCACCTCCTGGTGTTTGGTTCCTATAACCTCAGGAGAAAGAGCAGACATCCATGAAGGTTCTGCCTACACACTTCATGGTTTAGGACAGAAAGAAAATATTTTAATATGGCAGTTTCTCCCCCCTTCCACCAGCTAAACATTTTGAAACATTCAACCATCTGCAGCACTCAGGCCAATCCATGAAATCTAATCTGTTCCAGATCCTTCTTGGAATAAGATTTTAGACTTGAGGAAACTGTTTCTCAACTATAGTAAAGATGGCAAAATAATTTTTTTTCAAGCTACCAATTTTGTTATTTCGGTGGACTTTATTCTGGGGTTTGGATAGCCTTTCAAACATGCTATGATCTTTAGATAAGATGAGGCTAAAAAAAAAAAAAAAAAAAAAGAAAGAAAGAAAAAAAAGTAAACCCAACCAAGGAACCACAAGTTTCATGAAGAATAAAGGATTTTAAATTTTTTGATGGGCAAGATTGTACAATAAGCAGTCAAAGTGTGAGCTGGCGGGATCTGGCACAAGGCTGAAGGATGTGAGACTGTGCCTGGGAAGAAAGGCAAAGATGCTTAGGGCCAACCCGCATTAGAACCCTAGAATACCTTCCAGGAATAACTCCACAACAACGAGAATCCTCAGGTATAAAGTGTCTTACATAAACTAGCCCGGGGAAGCATGAAAGGCCTGAACCCTCCTTGGAGGTACGGAAGTTGCCACTGAGTCTCTCCTTGCTTCAGCAAGACTGGTCCCACAGGACGTCCAAATTACAACCAGAGCATACAAACAGGGATGGCAAAAACCCAGAACCAGTTCATCTGTCAAGGATTACAGCCTTGCAAATAGTTTTCTAGACTCAAGTGGCCGGCAGACAGTGGCTTGGCAAATTTGTATAGTTTGTCTTATCCTTAAGAGTACTTTCTTTTCTGTTAACTGCCTCTGGGTACTGGTTCCCATCAATTCAAAACTGGGGGACATTTGTTAGTTCCTAAGCAAAGCTCTGGCTCATTCACCCCCAGTCCCCCAAACATACACCTTTAAAACAAAGACATAGAGGAAGAAGAGCTTTTAGCCTGCCTTTTTCATTACCTACCTACCGATTTCTTTTCATGCCTTTTGGAACCATTTTAAAGAGCTTGACTATTTGCAGCCACCGTTTATTTTATGGCAGATGCGCTCAGTGGTGCCTGTAACTTACCCCCATCATGGTCACGTGTCAGCTGTAAGCTCCACCCCCTCCTTTGAGAATCCAAGCCATTCATGGCTTCAGAAGGTCTGAGTGAGACAGCCCTCCTGACTCTGGTTTTCTTATCCAGTTAAGATGCTGCAGTTGCCCTCTGTGCTTACTACTGACCTCATCTCCTCCATCCCACTGTAATGGCAGCACTCTCCTGTGATTGCTCCCTCCAGCTCTTAACATCCATGCATCCAACTCTTAACCATCAAATAGGACTTACTCTCTAGACACTTTCATTTTACTCATTGAGAAGGTCCCCAATTTGTGTGCATGCACATGTGTGCTTACGCTTGTGAGGTTGTGGGTGCGTATGTATGTGGGTGAATGCATGTGTGTATGTGTGCATATATGTGTGTGTGTGTGTATGTGTGTGTACACATGTGCATTGACACAGAATTTCATTATATAGACCAGGCTGATCTCAATCTCAAATTCCCTTTCCTCATTCCCTAAAAGGCTGGTATTACAAGCATATATCGCCATTCCTGGCCATAGAGGCACATATTTAAAAGATTGATTAACAATTATAATAATGAAAGAAATGTCAAGAACCTGAGTACAGACCCACGTTAAGACCTGGGTGTAGCAGCGTATACTTACTGGTGAGGTGAGAGAGAAAGATAGTCAGACCGCTGGAACTTCCTGACCAGTCAGCCTAGCCTACTGGCAAAGTTCCAGGCCAATGAATGACCTCTCAATCAAAACGTGAAGGCCTGATGAAAGACACCTGAGGTGGTCCATTGACTTCCACTCACATGAACACACAGGTGCCTGTGAGCACCCACATGCACATATAACATATATATGTACACATATCATATGCTTGCACATCCCATAGAAATTATACAATGGAAAACACCCACATCCACACAACACAATCAATGGAGTACACTGATTCTTCTAGTTAGACTAATTCATTCAGGAAGAAAAAAGTGGGGCTTTCCCTTTGCCCACAAATCCTTAACACTTACGACTTAATTGCAGGGTACACTGGCCCTCTAGTCTTGCCTCCACTTAGATTTAATTATAGTCCATGAGTATAATCTGTTCTTCTGTGTATGCTAGGAATACCTGACGTCCAAAGACACACTACAAACAAGAAAAGGATGGGGTACAGTACTTAAGTCTGGATTCTCAGGGCCAGCAGTCTCATTTCACTCAACATCTTTCTTCAAATTCCGTTTTTCCAACTGTACCACACATTCCGGCTGCATGTTGTTTCTTTAGTTCATAAATTTAAAACTAAACCAGAGCGAGGAGTTGAGGGGGGGATATTATGAAAATAGAAAGGTCTTGGTGGGGTCAAACTCTGAGTAGCAGCTGGAGAAA
This sequence comes from Lophiomys imhausi, assembly GCA_907164525.1. NCBI lineage: Eukaryota > Metazoa > Chordata > Mammalia > Rodentia > Muridae > Lophiomys > Lophiomys imhausi. The sequence continues at coordinate 6,865,242 of CAJQZJ010009351.1, read as the reverse complement.
GAAACATATTTACTAACAATTATTTCCTTGTTGTAGAAATGTGTTTGCATTTGTTTAAGCAGTGACTCTGGTGTTTGATTGGAACTACTCATAGCATTGAAGCAATTTACTCTCAACTGCTTGTCTGCCTCACTTGAATGCTCAGAGACCAACCACCCACACCTGTACCCATATCATGCTGAAGAAAACCATGGTCTATGCTATACCATGGCCAACTGGGAAAGAGACTTCACAATCCATCTAGAAAATGAATTTTAATTGTTGTTTGCATTTCTTAGCTAACTTCTTCTCCCTTCTTATTATGTCTTGTTTTGTGAAATAATTTCTGGAATGCTATTTGAGAAAACTGGCTTTGTAAGCTGTTTGAAGACCTTTTGTCTCTGGTGCTCAACAGTGGCATTTTTTTTTTTATCTGCAAAATAGTGGTATGAAATGAAAGGAGCAAATTCTATCGACCCCTGTCTTGCAGGAGCCTTGTTTTCTAGCTCACAGGAAGACCTCTGCTTCATCCAGAGACCACATATTAATATTGCCAAATTATAATGTCCTCCAGTACATATGTTTTTTATTTCCACATAAGCCACATCTGATGAAACCACACAAACAGTTCTTGGTTCGGGGCCATTGTTTTATTAATACTGATAAAAATCATAGGCTAAAATTTGGGAATAAAGAATCACAATTAGAGATTAGGGAGATGGAACCGTCAGTAAAATGTCCACTGTGCAAACATGAGCTTAATCCTTGAACCTACATAAGGAAAACGCCCAGATATGGTGGTACATGCTTGTAATCTCCAGCACTGGAGAGGCAGAGACAAGCAGATCCCTGAGCCTTGCTGGCCTGTCTGCCTAGCCTGCTGGGGAAGTTCCAGGTCAATGAGAGGCCTGGCCTCAAAATAAACAAACAGAAAACCCTGTGGTGGGTGCCACCTGAGAAACAATAGACAAAAGTGTGCTCTGGCTTTTTTTTTTTTTGTCTACACATGCATGCTTTCTCTCTCTCTCTCTCTCTCTCTCTCTCTCTCTCTCACACACACACACACACACACACAAATAATCATGACCCAGTTTTTTCAGTACTTCCACTCTGTACTTTATCTAACTGCTAGAGGCCGGGGTAGTAGATCACAAGCTTAAAGTTAGCCTGAGTTACATAATGTGACACTCTCTCAAATAAAGAAAAAGAAAAGAAAGAGAAGTTGCACATAATAAATCTGAAAGCCATTGAGAGCCGACACATACAGAAACTGTAATGGAGAACATGTGAGGAATTAGGGATTTACACGATTCCTAATTGTCTGTTGAGCTCAGTTTTTGTTTTTGTTTTTGTTTTTTTTTTTTTTTTTTAATCTTGGGCTGTAAACACTTCTCTATCAGATCCCCAGTTTCTGAGCATCTGTGAACAACCCCGTGGCCCATCCTCCTGTCAGGGCAGGTTCTGTCACTGTCCTGGGTTGGCTCAACCTCCTGGCAGGCCCAGGCTCTGTCACTGTTCTGGGAAATTCCAACATCCCCGGAGTTGACATTTTTGAGTTCTTTCCTCAATCCATTCATCCCCCTCACCATCCCAGGGCTTTGGCCATTGGTCTTGAACATGTTCTCCAGTACTTTAGCTTGCCATACTCAAAATCCTATTCATCCATTCTCTCATTTTTGTAATGTTCTCACTTCCTCTCTCCAGTGAACCTATTCTTTCTTAGTTTGCATGTTTTCTCTGAAGTAACTAGCCCAGCCTAGCCCATCTTTAAGGCTACCGTTGGCCAAACTGTCTTTCCAGCCATATTGATAATGTGAAATGACTGACATGGACATTCTTGTAGAAGTTGTTGTGATCTCTCTTCTGCAATCTCCAAAACCCTGCCTTGAAAATCCTAGCCAGACAAAGTTTCATAGTCCAGCCTCTTCACTCTTTAGCTGGTGGCCTCATTATAGCTCAATGACTGAAGTATCTGTGGGGGCCATTCTTGTCACAAGGAAGCTCTGTCCTCTACAATCTTCACATTGGCTTCTCCAGTCCTTCACTGTAGACTTTGTACTTCCTATCATTTTCCTTAGTATTATTATTGGTAGTTGTCTAAAGACAAGTGCGTCTTCAAATGTACAATTTCCACATCACAAAATACAGCCCAAAATATGGACCTTCTAAAATTCTCTCTCATCTTCAACTTCTCTCTGTAATACTTTTAGATGAAAACCATTCCCTCCCACAGCTCCGGGCTTAATTTTTCTACATCAAATGTCCCTGCTTCCTTTTCCTGTGTCTTCAATCTCTTCTCCTTCACTACCTCTTCCTAACTTGGGAAGTTTCCTCCATCATCAAAATAAAAAGTAAGCCAAATAATTTGACCTGTATCCTTTTCTTGCCTTCCCACATAAGGTTCATCCCAACTCTAACCCATTGAGAACTAGTTTTTGTTTGCTTGTTTGGTAGCTTCATTTCTTTGACAGGACCTCACAGTGCAGCCCTGGCTACCTGGAACTATCTAAGGAGATTCTGTCAGGGAAAGAGACCACTTTAACATAGGAATGGCCAAGGGACTTCATTTAATACTTTTCTAAACAATTGTTCATGTACCCAAACCCTCTTGGGTGATTATAATTCCATTTTCACCTGCAAAATCTCCCACTCAGGAAAGGACATCCACAAATTCTTAGCTAATATATCCAGTCAATACTTCCATCCCTCACCAGGTTCTTCCTCCTCTTCAGGATCTATGTGACCTAGGGTCCCTTGTTTTTGCAAATTTCCTTTCCTTTCCTGCTAGGTTTCCCCCACCTGATCTCCCCATTTGAGTTTTCCTTGTTAGATCTCCTTTCTCTGCCTGTTTCTGGTATTTCCTAATAGCATGGACACTACTCTATGCTTCTCACTTTATCTTTTCTCATGGAGACCAGCTAGTAGCAATTGTGGATGGGTCTAATAGTTACTTATCTGCCATGGAAAGCATGTCCAACATCAAATGGAGGCCCAGAGATTCATGGCAGTAGGGCTCAGGAGTGGAAACCAGACATGATGCTGTGAGCAGAAATCAAAGGGCTCTTGGTGAGATGAATCTGGGGAAGCCAACAGAAGCAAAATCCAATATGTCATGACCCTCGTCATCGTGAGGAGTTAAGATTCTATCTCTCTATCTGTCTGGTAGAGTCTTGTAGACCAGCGATTCTCAATCTCTGGGTCACAAACCCTTTGGGTATCAAATAACCCTTTCACAGGAGTCACATATCATATTTTCTTCACATCAGATATTTACATTACAGTTCATAACAGCAGCAAAATTAGGGGTTACCACAACATGAGGAACAATATTAAAGGATCATAGCATTAAGAAGATTGAGAATTATTGTTCTAGACCCTTAGATACACTGAGGATCATTGTTTTAACTTTTGTGGCACATTCCACATCTACAAGGCCAGAAATCCTTTTTTCATTCCAGACATGAGCATTCTAGGGCTACTTCCATCACATATAGACAATCTAAGTAAAGGGAGGCTTAATATTCAGGGTGGAAGAGGGGGGCAGATGACTAAATTCAGTTGGTTATAGGTGTTTTCAAACTTTTGTCATTGTGACACAACACTGTAATCTACAAAGATTACACTTGAAAGCTGCACAAATTATAAAAGACAAATAATCTTAGAATGTTCTAAGTACATTTAGTACTTTGTGTTGGACTTTATTCATAGTTTTCCATGAGGCTTATGTCCTATGAGCTGCAGGCTGGGCATATCTACAAGCAAATGATGTCACTAGGATATTGTGTGTGGCTTATTGGAATCTCAAAATGTGTTTTCAGCCAGAAGTTGTGCTCAGCAGGGACACTGAAATAAAAATAACAAGTTCTAGAATACGAACTAACTAAGGGTAGAAAGCAAGCTGTCCCTCCAGCAGTGTGTGCATGGGAAATGCCATTGTCCTTAGGACACAGCTCTCCTCACAGAAGCAAGGGACCAGGGTTGAAATCTTGAAGACAATATCCCGAAGACCACATTGGGCTATTCCTTGCCCTTTCCAGACACTTCAGGATTTATCTTTCCTCATAGAAGTTGTCTCCACTTAGCCAAGCCCCCTTCATCTTGAAGGGAAAGCAATGAGAGTAACTCATGTCTAGAAAGTAAGATTCTTAGTTTCTACCTTTATGAGGAAATTACTTGTCCTTAAAATCTTATTCTTACAAGATGAATTTCCCAAGAATGTGCTCTCCCACGCTTCATGGATCCCTGTAACCGAAGAGTGGTCAGGCATGTTCCTTGTCAGCTTGAATCATCTTGGTGTTGACTGTGTCAGTGGAAAATCCCAACCTTTGTAAACTCTCATGTGAATCTAATTCAATTGCCCAGGGTTCAACCAGGATTTGAGGTGAAGAAAAAGGTAAAAACTGTGAATGCAGCTCTGTGTGATGACCCCTGCTTTCTCTCTGCAGCCCGCTGCTTCCCCTGAGGACAACCCCGAGCTCAGCGCCTTCTTAAGAAATGCTACAATTCCCCATCTTGTCAGGAAGAGGGATGTGCCTGTGGTCCAGCTCCACAGACAGAGCCCTGCAAAAATACTGGTGAGTTGTCATCATGTGCATAGGACTGAAAGAAAACACTGGATTAGATAGAATTTCCAGATACAGGTGGTTTTAACTTCAATCTTGTTTTTAGTCTCCTCCAATACTCAGATGCACCTGACAGTTTTGGGCAGCATGCATTGTGACAAATGACAGTGACTCTTTTGTAAACCATTTAAAGAGCATTTGTAATATAACCTTTATATTTCTATAAATCCAACCAGGGGGGCCACTTCAGAGAAATAAAGAATGACTGTACATCCATTCCAAGAACATAAAAGAAGATAGAAGGATGGGCAGGAATAATAATATTCATATATGACATCATAATGAATCCCAATCCTTGGCAGATTAATTTTTTTAAATCAGTTTAAAGTCATAGAGGTTTAGTTATTAGCCCACCCAGAGGCACTGAGCTAGGCAGTTGGAACAAGTGCCTAGAGTCCCATGTACCTAGTGTGTCCTTATAGTGTTACAGCTATCTCTGAATCTCATGGGGCTTGACTTATTGAAAGGAAGCAAGAGCTGTGTGCTCAGGAAAACAAAGTCAGCTTGCAATTTGTATGCACGCCCATGTTTGTTGAGTCACTACTTCCAGGAACTAAGTGACAGAATCAGCCCAGGAGCTTGTCAACACATGAATGGATAAAGGAAAGGTGATCCACATGGGCCATGGAGGGCTGTTTCACCCTGAAGAATAATGAAATCAAGCCATTTGCAGGAAAATCAGTGGAACTAAAGGACATCATAGTAAGCAAAATAACCTATACAACAAGCAAGAATTCCATGTTTTTCTTTTCATATGTGGAATATAGAATATAAAAAGTCTCTGATGTGGTTGAAGACTAGATAGTTACAGTCTCACAGTTAAATTTTAAGCTGTTTAGGAACTAAAAAGGATGTCCTAAGTCTATGAAGATGTTTTTAAGTTGGTAATGCAAGTTAGGGTGGAAACTGAGTTAGGTTTAGAACTTTAACCTCATTGAGAAGCATAGGCAACAGAATATTAATCAGTTGCCAAACACATATGGACTGGACATTGGAAATGTATGTAATACCCTATAATTTTCATAATTGTGCCCTAATTGTTCTTATTATTTTGTATTGTATTTATTGTTATAAGAAAAAGAGCTTTTTTTCCTCTTTATTTCTTATTTCTTCAAGTTACATCTCAATTGCAATCCCCTCCCTACTCCCTCCTCCAGTCCCATCCTCCCACCCTCTTCTACCTCAAACCACCCATCCCCTTCCTTTTTTTTAAGTTTAAGGTATATCTTTTCCCCCCAACAGCTCCCCCTTCCAGTCCAACAAATAGCTCTTTCTCTTATAATAATAAATACAATACAACAGAAATAAATAGGCCACAATTATGAGAGTTATATGGCTTAGCATACATTCCCAGTGTCCAGTCCATATGTATTTGGCACCTGACTTTAACATTCTACTATCTAACCATCTCCATGAGTTTAAAGTTCTATATCTAACTCAGTTTTCATACTAACTCGCATCACAATTTTAAAAACATCTTCTTAGATCCACAACACTCTTGATTCCTAAACAACTCAAAATTTAATTATGAGACTCTAGCTAACTATTCTTCAACCACCTCAGAGACCTGAGAGGGATAAATATATCTGATTATATAGGTAGTGCAGGGCCTGCAGCTTCCCAAACTAAGAAATGACATACCAGTGGCTGCCTGGACAGTTCCCATTTTCTCTCCATACATTACAGCATCGATCTTCGGTCATTTGACCCCGTTTCTCTGACAGACATTGATTGTAGAGCAGGAATTATGAAGGACTTGCCTACCCTGTCTTGGCAGAGCTAGGTTGTTGACTTACCTGCTTCCAAGTTTTGTCCTTTTTGGACAGCATTCTGTCTACAGTTGGAGCAAGGGTTTTTTCCTCCCAAGAGATAGGCTTGCCACTAATTCGATCATCTCCCACTGGAGATTCTTCGATGCTTATCTTCTACTTGGAGTAGAATAGGGGGTGCTGTCAGGAGTTGACATGTCTCGATATAAAAAAAATCTAAAGTTAAGAGAATATCTTTGAATGCCATATTCTGCAGATCTCTTGAGGTTTTTTGAAGAGGCCCTATCTATCTCTTATATTAGGATAAGGAAATGTTGCTTGTCTCTTAGCAACTTGATTTCTGATTAGCTTAGAAAATAACTATAGCAGATTGTCATAGTACCTAACAAAATGACAGGCTTGCATGACTGTTAGTTTGCATTTCTTAATTATCCTAAACAGTTTATGACAATTAGTAGCAAAAAGCCAAAACTTCACACTTCATTTTTTTTTTCTTTACCCCCTGACCCTTCCATCCCACTTCTCTGGAGTGGAGTGTCCCTATATAACAGTCCCTCATCCCAGTTCAGAGGTCATATGAGGGCCAAGAGGAGGCAGTACCACCGGTGAAAAGTGTCTCATTGCCAGGGAGAGAGAACTAAAAAACCAAACAAACAAATAAGCAGACAAACAGATAAAAAAGAATAAAAAATAAAAATAAATAAAAATAAAAATAAAAAATAAAAAGTCTATGTCCGTGTTCCCTTTGGTGTGTTGGTCGTAGTATTGATATCCTCTACTATATAGCTAAAATCCTACTATAAGTGAATAGATGCCATATGCATCCTTCTGAGTCTGGGTTAGCTCACTCAGGATGAGCTTTTCTAGTTCCATCCATTTGGCTGCAAATTGCATAATTTCATTGTTCCTGCTAGCTGAATAATATTCCATTGTGTAGATGTACTACAGTTTTTTAACCCATTCTTCGGTTGAGGGACATCTGGGTTGTTTCCAGTTTCTAGCTATTACAAATAAGGCTGCTATGAACATAGATGAGGAAACTTCCTTATGATTCTGTGAGGAGACATTTGGGTATATACCCAGAAGTGGTATGGCTGGGTCCTGAGGCAGAGCTATTCCAAGTTTTCTAAGATATCGCCATACTGACCTCCATAGTGGTTGCACAAGCCTGCACTCCCACCAGCAATGGAGTAGGGTTCCCCTTTCTCCACACCCTCGCCAGCATGTGCTGTCATTTGAGCTTTTGATCTTAGCCATTCTGACAGGTGTGAGATGGAATCTCAGAGTCGTCTTGAGTTGCATTTCTCTGATGATTAAGGATGTTGAGCATTTCTTCAAGTGTCTCTCAGCCATTAGGGAAAGCCCAGAATAGCTAAATCAATCCTTTACAATAAAAAAAAATCTGGAGGTATCACCATCCCAGATTTCAAGCTGTACTACAGAGCAATAGTAGTAAAAACAGCATGGTATTGGTATAGAAACAGACCAGTAGATCAATGGAATCGAATTGAAGATCCAGAAATAGACCCACACACTTATGGCCACCTAATTTTTGACAAAGAAGCCAAAATGGCACAATGGAAGAAGGACAGCATCTTCAACAAATGGTGCTGGTCCAACTGGATGTCCACTTGTAAAAGAATGAAATTAGACCCATACTTATCACCTTGTACAAAACTTAAGTCCAAGTGAATCAAAGACCTTAACATAAGGCCGGTCACACTAAATCTACTAGAAGAAAAAGTGGGAAAAACCCTCGAACTCATTGGCACAGGTGACAACTTCCTGAACAGAACACCAACAGTTCAGGACTTGAGATCAACAATCAATAAATGGGACCTCATGAAACTGAAAAGCTTCTGTAAGGCAAAAGACACTGTCATTCGAACAAAAAGGCAGCCTACAGACTGGGAGAAAATCTTCACCAACCCCACATCTGACAGAGGGCTAATATCCAAAATCTACAAAGAACTCAAGAAATTAAATGCCAAGATATCAAATAATCCAATCAAAAAATGGGGGACCGAGCTAAATAGAGAATTCAAAAAGGAAAAAGAGATTTTTATTGGACTAAAAGGGGGAGCTTTTGGAGGGAAAAAGATACACCTTAAATTAAAAAAAAAAAAAGCAGATAGGAGGGTGAGGGGGAAGAGGGTAGGAGGGTGGGACCAGGAGGGGAGGGAGGGGACTATGATTGAGATATAACTTGAAGAAATAGATAAATGTTAAAAAAAAAAAATCAGTCTTTTTCCGTAACAAAAAAAAAGTAAAAGATAGTCCCATCATCCTCTTAGTAAGCCAACAAACACCCAGGGACTTGGAATGATACATGCCTATAATCCCAACACTTGGATGGAAAGGCAGGGATATCAGGAATTCAAGGTTATCTTTAGCTACTTAACAAGCACAAGGCCAACCAAGGCTACAGGAGGACCTGAGATTAAAGTAGTAGAGGGACTACTGGAAAAGTGTGATGAATAAAGGTAAGGGGATGGGAAGGAGATTAAGATCTCATCTGACTGTAGGCAGATGAGACCAAAGTATGATATCTACATGCATGAAAAGCCACAGTGAAACCCATTAACATGTGTAATGAATATGCATCAGCTTAAAAAACAAAACAAAAACAAAAAAGATATGAGTAGCAAAAGGATGAGAAGGAAAAAAAATCATATTTATTAGGAGCTCAGTTGCATTGTAGTTCTACATATTAGTCAACATAAAATGAAATCTCCTGATAAAAAAGGAATAGTATGTTCAGATTTTCTGGACTGAAACAAGAGGTTCTTGGCACCCAGAACCTCTGGTAGATCTAATTTGATCTTAGTCAGGAAGTCACAGAACTGTCAGCATGAGTCAGCATTTTTTTGCAAGGCCTTTACCCACCCCAAGGCTGATTCTGACCTTACCCCCTAAAATGAATATTCATCCTCTTTCCTGACCCTGTAGCCAAGGTTCAAAGCAATCTTCAATTCGTCAGCATTTCACAGACTAGATCCATAAGGAGCAGTCAGCCTCAGGTACATTCTCGAATCCTGCAGTAGTCAGCAACCACCAGAAATCCCACCCTCTTTTCAGGGGCACCTGAGACTTTGGGCAGGGACAGACTGAGAACACAGTGGGTGGGTTGGACAGAGCAGAGGCTTCTTGCCCCACAGCTGCACTGAAGAAGCCCAACACAATGTTCTTTGTCCTGTGCTGGCTGACCCAAAGTCAGAAATGGGAAGGAATCTTCAGGACGAAGGAAAAAAACGAGGGAAGGAAGGAAAGAAGGCAAAGATAGAAACCTGAGCCAAAGGGAGTTCTACAGCTGTTTCCACAGGAGCAGCAATCACTGCCCTGGCCAACAAAACCCTAAACCCAAGCTGTTGGTCCTCTCCCAGAAACGCAGAACGACTACTGGACTCCACCCGCCCCCCCAACCGTGTACTGACTCTCAGACTTGCTTCCCTACCTGTCCACCCTATCTAAAGCCCACAGATAAGAATGCGTGTACTTTTCCCTGCATTGCCACTCAGTGCCTGGCTCATATGTTGAGTGACTGTGTGAACAAATGACTCAGGTATGAATTAAGGGAGCCACACTGGAGATAGCTTTTGGAGTCATACCTCAAAGGCCCTTAGAATGCTATTCCACCAACTCCTGATCCTCCTCTCTGGCCCTCAGTCCCCTTAACTCTCAGCCCAATTATAGAAAAAGATCTACTGCACACATCAAAAGATAGTTTGAGTACTGAACAAATTCATTAGCCACCACACTCACTGAATTCAAAACACGATGTAATTATGGCAATATTTCAGTGAACCCCATTTTTTCCAGCCAGTCATAAAAGTGATATAACTCCAGGTAGCTAAAGGGAACAAACAAATCTATGTGCAAGGATTTGAAGCTCTGACTTTAGCATGTGCATAACTGAAAGAGTATTGATAACAAGTGCTTTTCTCTTTGCTGTGACCAAACACAAGACATAGCAGCTTAGAGAAGGATTTATTTTTGCTCACAGTTTTAGTGATTTGGTTCATCACATGGTCTCTTGGGCCAGGTGCCCGCGCAGCACATCGTGGCAGTAGGGTGTATGGAAAAGGAGAGCTGTTCATGCCCTGGCTGACCAGGATTCAGAGAAAATAGAGACCACCAGTGCTTGGCTTGCTTTCTCTTTTGCCTCTTTTATTCATATCAGACCACAGGATTGTGCCACCTACCTTTGAGGGTGATCTTCCCCACTTGTGAATCACTCCCTGGAAATGACGTCATGAGCATGCCCCACGGGGGTGCCTCCTCACCAAATCTCCTAGGGGACTGCAAATGCAATCAGACTGACGGTGAAGATTAACTGTCACAAATCCCAGTTGACAAAATTGAAAAATTGAAAGTTATAATTTGCAGTTGATAAAAGAGAGAATGGCAGTGTGAATGAATGTTAACAATTGTTTGCTCCCTAACCTAATTGGAGAATTCACTGAGTATAAATAGCATCCCACTCCCTCAAGCAAATTAGGTAAGTAGTAGGGTAGGATATTAGAGAGACAAAAGAGAGACAGAGAAAGACGGAGAGAAGAAGAGTTCTAACAAAAGAGATTAGACCCAGGTACAGTAGGTGCACAGCTAGGTCTGGGAAACCAACTGTAGGTTGGTTATGAAAAAGATGCACAAGCAAGGAAGAAGCATGTGTTCTGCTCTATAATATGTAGGCTTTGGGTACTCGTGTTATGACCAAGATCAACATCCCTGTCTGCAGACTCTGCTTCCTCCTGAGCTCTGAGCCCTGATCATTTCCTCTAGGGGCCACAGTCTTGGTGGTCAGCTGAGACAGAGACACATGTGAGTTTTCAAGAAGACAAATGGGAGAGCAAGTAGGGAAATAGGGTAAGCCCTGAATTCACATATTTTCTGTTCCTATAGCTCTGTATTGACCCTGAGTTAATTTTTTTCTTTTTTTAAATTAATTTATTTTTTCAAGTTACACATAAATGCACACTACACCAGCACACATAAACACACACACACACACACACACAATTATGTCTTAACTTGTAATATCTACCTCTCTCTCTCTCTCTCTCTCTCTCTCTCTCTCTCTCTCTCTCTCTC